>MU158395.1:982179-1194420 GCA_015708705.1 Naganishia vishniacii ANT03-052 | reverse complement strand
AAAAGTAGCCGACAAGGTGATCCTAGATGAATCGTTTGGATGCGTGGAGCCTGGGAAGATGTTGCTCGTTCTCGCGAGACCGGATGGCGGGGCGACGACTCTGCTTCGGGTTCTTAGCAACAAGCGGGCGGGGTATACCTCGGTGGAAGGGGATGTGAGGTATGGAACGATGGGCCACCAGGAAGCTGAACAGTATCGAGGGGAGATTGTCATGAACGAAGAAGAAGTAAGTCGCGCTTTACACGTTGCATCAGCTGGGTTACTCAACCTCTATCGTCTGTCTCCCCCGCGCAGGAAATCTTTTACCCTCACATGACGGTCGGCCAAACCGTGGAGTTCGCTACCTCGCTCAAGACACCGGCCTATGCCATCTCGGACGCTGGCAAACGAAAGGAACACCGTGGAAACATGATCAGCTTCTTGCTTCGGTCCATGTCGATCCAGCATACCAAGTCAACTCCCGTGGGCAACGAATACGTGCGCGGTGTCAGCGGAGGGGAGCGAAAGAGATTGTCTATCATAGAGACATTGGCTACTGGCGCGACGGTGGTGTGCTGGGATAATAGTACCAGAGGTATGTCCGGGTGGGTTCACGCCCGGGTGCCACGTCTCACTGCCTCACTTCATTGCAGGCCTCGATGCTTCCACTGCACTCGCCTGGGCTCAAGCTGTGCGGACCATCACTGATGTGCTGGGCCTGAGCTCCATCATCACCTTGTACCAGGCCGGGAACGGCATTTACAACCTCATGGACGACGTTCTCGTCTTGGACCACGGCTCGACCATCTACTACGGACCGACAGAATCAGCGCGGCCGTTTTTCGAATCTCTCGGCTTCGAATACACTTCAGGTGCTAATGTCGCCGACATGCTCACCGGTGTTACTGTACCGCATGAACGCCGAATTGCAACAGGTTTCGAATCCAGTTTTCCTCGATCTGCAAAGGCAATTCGGGAGGCGTACCTTGCATCCACCATCTACCAGAACATGCGAGATCGACTTCAGTACCCGTCTTCCGAGGACGCCAGGGTTAACACTGAAAATTTCAAGCAAGCCGTGGCGATCAACCGTCATGGGTCTCTCTCCAAACACTCGCCCCTGACGGTCCCCCTTGTGCAGCAAATTCTGGTGCTCACCAAGCGACAGTTCTGGCAAATCTGGGGCGACAAGCTGCTCCTTTACTTGCGACAAGGAAATACTATCATACAAGCCTTGGTCATCGGATCCTTGTTCTATGATATGCCCCAGAACAGTACCGGTCTCTTTCTGCGCGGAGGAGTCATCTTTTTCTCAACGGTCTATCATACGTGAGTTTATGCAACAGCGAGCCAGGCCTCACGCTCATATGATCCGGTCATTCCAGCCTGGTCGCCATGAACGAAGTCGAAGCAACATTCAAGGGCAGACCGGTCCTGGCCAAGCACAAGGGCTACGCGTTCTTCCACCCATTCACTTATGTTGTTGCGCAGATCATTGGGGATATACCAGTCGTCTTTGTCCAAGTCACCGTGTTTGCGCTGATCATCTACTTCATGACGGGCCTCTTGATGAGCGCAGGCGCCTTTTTCACATACTTTGCCGTTATATTCGCCTTCACCATGTGTGTGACCATGTTGTGAGTCGCAACTTCCTCCTCTTGGCGCTTCGATTGTTCTTACTCCACAACCTCACTTTTAGTTTCCGGATGATCGGGACAGCATTTTCCACGTTCAACAATGCATCCAAGGTCTCGGGATTGTCGGTGGTGGTGCTCTTTACCTACAGTGGCTGTATGTTCTTGTTCTTCTTAAAATCAGCAGAACCAACGAGTTGACGTACCATGACCCACAGACATTGTCCAGCGACCCGACATGAAACCTTGGTTTTCCTGGATATTTTGGATTGATCCGTTATCCTATGCGGTGGAGGCAATGTTGGGAGATCAGCTGGCAGATCGAGTGTTACCGTGTGAAGGTCCCAACCTCATTCCCATGGGACCCGGGTATGCGGGTCTGCCAGCAAGTTGCGCCGGCGTCAGGGGTGCCGTGGGCACCAGCGTAAACGGCTCCGACTACCTTCGCAGTCTTAAGTTTTCCCCGTCCAACATCTGGAGAAACTTTGGCATCATTTGGGCGTGGTGGTTTCTGTTTGTTGTCATTAGTGGGTTCTGCATTCCACCTGCACTCTTAGCCACATGCTAATCGCCTCTCCCTCTGTAGCTGTTCTTCTCATGACGTATGGTGTGACTTCCAAGGCCGAAGGCGCTCAGCTAGAGTACGCTCGCAATGCAACCACTCTCAGCGACACAACTTTATCAGTTGAGGTCTTGGACGAAGAGAAGACAATGGCGACAGACAAGGAGGATACAAACACACAAAAACCTCCCTCGGCAGGAGCTGCGGAAAATGCGTTAATCGAAAACAAAAGCGTGTTTACTTGGAGAGAACTCACGTATACCGTCAAGACATCTGACGGTCCTCGAGTGTTGCTCGATAGCGTCAATGGTTACATCAAGCCTGGCACGCTCGGGGCATTGATGGGCTCCTCAGGAGCGGGAAAAGTAAGCAAGTCGTCCCTCCGCGCTAGGACAGTCTCTCACATTTTCTTGGGTTTGCCAGACGACTCTACTCGACGTTTTGGCTCAAAGAAAGACTGAAGGAGAGCTATCAGGCAAGATTCATGTCGACGGCCGCGTTTTGCCTCTTGCCTTTCAACGATCAGCGGGATATTGCGAACAGCAGGACGTTCATGAACCGCTCGCGACGGTAAGGGAGGCGTTGGAGTTCTCGGCCATCTTGCGCCAGCCCAAGGAAACGCCCAGGGAGGAAAAGATCGCCTACGTCGACACATCATCGATTTGCTGGGAATGCAAGACATTGAATATGCCCTCGTCGGAACTCCTGGTAATGGCCTGAACGTAGAACAACGGAAAAGACTGACCATCGGGGTCGAACTGGTCGCCAAGCCATCCATCTTGCTGTTTTTGGACGAGCCAACGTCGGGACTTGACTCGCAGTCAGCGTTCTCCATTGTCAAGTTCCTGCGAAAGTTGGCAGACGTTGGACAAGCAGGTGAGAGTTCTTCTCCTTGAGTTGGCGTTATGCAACCATTAACATACTTTTCGCTCAGTCTTGGTGACCATTCATCAGCCCAGCGCTTCCCTCTTCTACGAGTTCGACAACTTACTCCTCCTTACACGAGGCGGCAAGACTGTCTACAATGGACCCATAGGACACGAGGCCGAAAGTGTCAAATTTTACTTTGCCGAGAAAGGTGCACCTTGTCCTCCGGATGCCAATCCCGCAGAGCACATGATAGATGTGGTTTCTGGTCACCTCGCCACCCTTCGCGACTGGAACCACACTTGGCTCGAATCCGACGCAAACAAGCGCGTGATGCAAAATCTCCAGGATATCGAAGAAAGGGCACTTTCCCGACCCGTCGCATATGACGAACAAGGTGAAGAGTTTGCAGCCAGTCTGTGGGAACAGTGCAAAGTTGTTTGTCACAGGAACTCGATATCGCTTCTGCGAGATACGGAATACGTTACCAACAAGTTTGCGCTCCACATCTTTGCAGCTTTGTTCAACGGTTTCACCTTTTGGATGATTGGCGACGGCGCTGGCGATCTTCAGTTGAAGGTCTTTAGCATTTTCAGCTTCATCTTTGTGTGAGTCTCTTGGTTCCCACCAGCATCGCCTTCAAACTGACTTGAGTCGGAACCCAAGTGCTCCTGGTGTCATCGCCCAGGTCCAGCCTTTGTTCATCGCTCGTCGAGACATCTTTGAGGCCAGAGAGAAAAAGGCAAAGATCTACAACTGGAAATCGTTCACATTCGGATTGATTGTCTCCGAATTCCCCTATCTCCTGGTGTGTGCCGGATTATAGTTAGTAAACTCTTGCTTTCCGGAAGCTGGCGTTTTTACCGACCCGTTATCACTCGGATAGCTACTTCTGCTGGTACTTTACCTGCGGTTTTCCTGCTCGTGCTTCCAGAGCAGGCCCTATCTTCCTTGAAGTCTTGCTATACGAATTCATTTATACGGGGATCGGCCAGTTTATCGCGAGTGAGTGCCTGACAGATCCGAGCACAAGATACTTCGCTGAGGGTATCCCCATCAGGTTATGCCCCAACAGCGACTAGCGGTAAGTGCTGCTTGACGTGCAATCAAGGTTACCAACTGAACGCGTTTTTCAACAGCTGCTTTGGTAACCCCGATGCTCCTTGGAACTCTGCTTTCTTTCTGTGGCGTTTTTGTACCTTACACCGGTGAGCTCTCCGAATGCGTTCACACCTTGTCGTTTTCTGACTGCTTGAAACGCTGTAGCCATCCCAACCTTCTGGAAGTACTGGCTCTACTATCTTGACGTCTTTACTTACATTATGGGGTCCATTCTATGGTTCGTAATGTGGGACTCGCCCGTCAACTGCAAACCGGAAGAGTTGGCAGTGTTCGATCCGCCAAATTCGTCCACTTGCGCCGCATATCTTGAAACCTACATGACTCATGTCAATCCTGGTGCCAATCTGCTGAATCCGCAAGCGACGTCGGGGTGTCAAGTGTGCACCTACACCACCGGAACGGATTACCTGCGGACGATCAACATTTCCGACAGGACTGATGGATGGGCTTTCGTTGGCATAACCGGGATTTTCGTGGTTAGCTCGTACGCTATCGTGTTTCTGATGATGAAGTTGCGAACCAAGGCCACCAAGAAGGCGGACTAGTCGGCTATGGCCAAGTAGGGCTATATTCATTGATCCTTCGGCTTTTGTATAGAATCCCTATTTGATCATATTGTTATACGGCTCTCTGCCTCCCTCGCACCGCCGTAGAACATTTGACGAGGTAGTCTGCCCCAGCGCTTTCTGTCAGCTCGTTCGCGAAGGCAAAGCAGTCCTCGGCTCCGCATGGCACAAGTGGCAGCCTGTAGTGCAGGCCAATCAGACATGGCAAGCAGAAACGTCCATTCGTATAGCTTCCTGAACTAACAATTCCAATGATGCAGTGCCAGCACAAACACTCTATATATAGATCACAACGCTAAGTGTCCCGACTTAGGCTTCCACATACGCCCGGTACAGCTCCAAGCCGTCTTTTGCGCTTGCTGTGAACTCGACCTCATTTTCGGCGGCGATGAAGACCACCTGCCCCCGCTTGACCGGCAGCTCGTCCTGACTGCCCTTGACGGCGATCTTTCCCGCGCCACCAGTGACGACCAACAAACTCGGACCTTCAATCGGACGGTGCACTTCGCTTTCCCCTTCCGACGTCAGCTTGAGCTGGAGGACGGAGAACTCGTCGATAGGCGGGTCGTAGAGCTGCGTCTTGGGTGCGAATCGACTGGGTTGGAGGAGTTGAGCGTGAGATGGAGCCGAGGTGTAGGTAAGCATAGACACCAGGGTGGGGACGTCTCGTAGCTTTGGAGTGAGGCCAGCTCGGACGACGTTGTCTGCAGAAGGGTCAGCATAAGAGTGACAAGATAGTGAGACGCGACTTACCTGACGTCGCCATGCACTCGATGATATCTGTAGAACGAGGCAGGATGAGCAGGGTCCACTGAATTCGAATACGCTGCAGCGCACCTCCAGAGATATAGGCGTGCGGCTCATCTGCCTTGAGGAACATGGCGGCACCTTCCTCCATCTCAACCACATTCAACATGAAACAACACAAGACTCCGACATCGTCAGGGAACTGGCCATTGAGCTCCTTGACGAGCGGGATCAAGCCCTTTTCGAATTCGCTTGTGCAGGCAGGGTCGTCGGAGTCGTAACGCTTGAGCAAGGCTCGCAAGGCAGCCGTCACCTGCTCCTCGGAAGAAGTCATCAAGATTTCAAAGACGCGCTTCAACGCCTCCTTTTCCTTGTCGCTCGTCGTGAAGTCGCCGTCTCGTTCGCTCGAACTCGCGTCCGTGGCCAACTTTTCGAGTTGCTGTAGGCCCTCGTCGTTTCCTCTCGATTCGGAATGAGGGAACGGCAAGGCCGGCTTGGAGGCCTCCGCGAAGGAGCGAAGGGCATCCGCGCCGATAAGCGAGCGCATCTCGGGAACGGTGGAGAGGAGGAGTAATAGAGTCGGATGAGGTAGGAAGCCGCAGAACCCGCGGAAAGGCGTGAGGGCGATGGCCATTTCGGGCTGGTGCATTGAGGTCAAGGTTAGGACTCTGCTCGAGAGGTAGTGGGATCGCTGGCCGTCCGACGTACCTTGTGATTCGGATCTATCGCGTAAGACAAGTCGAGTCAGCATGGGATAGAAAAAGTGGTACTGGAAGAGAAGTATAGGACGCCTCCGGCTGATGCCCAGAAGATCGCGACTGAAGCAGGTTTGACGGACACAGTCAAGGAAGCCATAGAGCCTTTGGAAGCAAGAGCTCTGATTCGAAGCCGCATTGTTGACTATGCTTCAGCCGTTGGCTTCCTTTACAAGCAAGGCCTATTCACTGTCGGCACGACCTGTTCTTCCCCCGCAGGACCTCTCCAGCCGGCCATGGAATCCGTCTTGTTACCAAGAGTCACCACATCACTTGGCATATCCCCTCGAGCCATTTCCCGGGGGCAATGCACCTTGGATCTGTGCGTCTGCCCCGAGTCCACCTCGGCGACAACAATATCACTGCAAGGCCTCTTGCCGACACGAGGGATTCCCGAAAGAGCACTTTATCATCCGGAGGCGCCTGCAGAGTCCCTCCTCTCCCGGGGGTCGCAGTACTTTGGTTTCTGCCTCGCGGTCCGTCGTCGAGCAACCCACGGACCGCGGTTTCCCATAATGCGATGTTGCTAATCTCCCCAGTGTAAAAGTCTCCCCCGTTCTCCTTCCAGACGATCGTCGTGCTTTCCAGCCTGATTCGCACAATGTTGCTCAAAGGCAAAGCATTCGCGTCCATCCGTCTGCGTTACGTCAGGATACGAGAAGCCTGGACCCCATACCGAGTCATACGACTCTGAAATGCGAAACAAACGCGCGAAGCAGCCGGTTCTTCTCGCATTCTCGCTGTGACCCTCTTTGACATGTCGGTTTCGCTCGTACCCCTCTCCGCTCGAGGACTTTCACCCGGGCATCATTTCATGCCACCATTACTCACCTTTATATACATCCCCCCTCTCCCTATGCAACTTTTCTGCCAACTCCTTATCCGGATGCGCCTGCACGCTCAACGCTTTCCCAATACTCAACACCTTGAGCAGAAAGGGCAAGTGTCCGTCCCGTGCTGCCGGGTATTTACGGAGGATGGCGGGGGAGAGGTATTGTTCGGGATGAGCGGAGAGGATGGTGGACAGTTTGGTGGAGGCGTGGTAAGTGGGAAGGTTGTCATGGGTGCCCATCCAGAGCTGTCGGAAGGGGGTTAAAGGGGCGTCAGCGTTCTGGGTGTTTTGCGAAGGGGTTTTGCGAAGGTGTCGAGGGAAGGGTCCGCGTGGTGGTCGGCATCCTCGACACAGAGCTCCGCGTCCTTTCGTGCAGCAACGGAGCTAGCTCGCCATACGGCGTACCTGGCGGGGAGACAGCATCGTCCTACTTGCCTCCTTGAGCTCTTCTACAGAGCTTTCCAGCAATCCATCTCCGACACTTCTCCGCGAGTTGGCTGAGACATCCGCGCACACGAACCACATCACCGCCTTGCGGTATCTCTCACCCCACCCCTAGACCCACTCCTCGCCACACTCACCTCTGCATACGCCTTGTCCTCATCCACCTCGAACCCCTCGACACACTCGGTCGCCAGCTGCGCCGCGAGAGACTGAGAGCCCTTCTTTCCCCATTCGTAGCACTGGACGCCGGGGGAGAGGTTGAGTAGGGGGTGGAAGTCGGACATTTGCTGTGGGTGTCCCTTGGGTCCTTTGGCAAAGGGTTAGGGGTTCCTTTGGCCTTCCTTTGAGGACAATAGATAATCTTCACTTGATCAAACGCGTATTCCTGGATTACGCTGGCATGGCGGATCCTAATAATAGAGATCTCGACACGTGGCCGAATTTAGGGAGCAACCTGCCATTGATCCGAAGTATCTCCGCTCGAGCGCGTTGAGAGATCTCGCAGTTGATCTCGCGGCGCTGGTATGCTCGTGTCGGAAGTTCGTCGGAGCAGAGTGTACTATTCCTTTCACCTGAGCTTTTCACAATATTGATGAACAGCCAAAGGTAACGATAGGCGCCCCCACGCCCCAGGATCATGGTGACCTATTGTTGTAGGGATACTTGGAAGCTCCGGACTAGAGCCTGGACGTGTGGCCAGCCTGCTGATCTGTCATGAACATGACTGACACCGTCCCTGACGTGATTAATCTCCTCTCGATACAAAATCTGATGCAGACAACTAGTACTATATCTTTTACATAGCAATATAGCGTTTTATACCTATCTTTGCTACGTGTATTCATATACTAGATCAATATACATTGCGTCCATCAGGTTCGTCAATAATGTGGAAGCTTCTTGCAAAACGGCTGGCTTGACCCAATCGGGCAGGTCTGTCCGAGAACCGTCGCTCGAGAGCCAAGCTTTAGCAGCCTCCTTGGCATTTCGAAATGAGACTGCATAGGTGTTTCCGGTGGCAGGCATGACTTTATTCAGTGGTGCCAAGTCCTTCATCCGTCCCATTGTTCGGCCCTCTACAGACCACTCCGGTTTACCATTCTCGTAGCCTGCTTGCACTACGATGAGGTCACTGTTGTCACTCTTCGGCAAGGTTTGAATCACAACCTGCGCATACACTCTGGATTCGTCAACATATTTCTACAAAGTGCGCCTGCAGTCTGACAGGCTCCGTTCGAGCTTTAAGTGACCTTTGAAACGAGTTTGATGACCAACGGATGACGGATCCGTCGTTGCGACGTCAGAACCCTCCCTCACGAGGATTGAATCGATACTGGGAAGAGTCGAATTGGATAAAAATGACATTACGAGTTGAAGAACGAGTTTAGCTTCCGGAAGAGTTCCGCTTGGTCATGAGTAAGACGTTGTCGGCAGATGTTATCGTGAATGTGTTAAGTATATGAGACTTTTCTGTGCGCGAGGCGAGATGGTCAATCCTTTTGCGAGAACTAGAAAGGAAGAGCTGTGTTAAAAAGCCACAAAGGAAAAGCTGTGTTATACAGCCACACAAGGTGGAGTTATGTATGACACAGAAGTTACGCATTCGCCGATGGTTATCATATCGTCATTTTCCTCTTCACGGTGAGCTTCATGAAGCTTTTGTCTTCGTGACCGCCAGACGCATATATTATATACAAGCTCTAATCACCCATCAGGAGGATGTGCCTGTGTTAGCATTGCTTTTGTGGCAAATTCGAACCGGCACCAGAATTTAAGGGTGACTCGATTTCCATGTGTCGCGGGCAAGAGATCTCTCTTGAATATCAAGACAGCTCTGCCGTT
Organism: Naganishia vishniacii ANT03-052; assembly: GCA_015708705.1. NCBI lineage: Eukaryota > Fungi > Basidiomycota > Tremellomycetes > Filobasidiales > Filobasidiaceae > Naganishia > Naganishia vishniacii. The sequence continues at coordinate 1,185,070 of MU158395.1, read as the reverse complement.
ATATGGAGGAAGTAGCACTAGCGTTGTTCACTTATTACGTAAGACGGGTCTTGATACTTACCGAAGTGGAAGACGAAAGGTAGCTAATCCTGAGAAAGTCTCGCACTCGAGGTAGCTTCGGAATGAAAGGTGAATCAAAGGGTAAATCATAAGAGCATGAGATTACAACTTGGATGATAACGGGCTCGTATATGTAGCTGTCGGTAATGCTAGATCGCTAAATCAACTGGGTTTCCCAAAGGACATTCCTCATCGTACCAAGTACCGTATTACAATGTACCGTGGTACAATGTACTCAGTACAAAGTACTATGGTACAATGTACTGTGGATGTGAACTGTCGTACAGATATGTCGAAATGTACTATGGTAACAAGTCATATGGTACAGAGTACTTTGGCTGATGTACCGTGGTACAAAGTCCTATGGTACGATGTACTATGAGAGAATGCATCAAGAGGAGTAAAATAAACCCAGTTTCTAGCCATCTGAGGAATAAGTTATTGCTTCATAATACAACCTATCCTGACGCGGCACTATTGGCATCTTACTATACGGTCGGTGCGTCTCTATAAACTATGGCTTGTTCCGGATAGTCCATTCAGCGTGTCGTTTGTTGGTAGCCGACAGGCGTTCAAAGATACTGGCGGAAGGCCTCCACCGTTTCTGATGGTCCCTCGCTACCCCATATTTAAGATACTTCCTACACGGCCACATACTAGATACGATGAACAATTGATGGACTGCTGCGATCGGTATTGAGTGCCTTCGAGGAGAGCGAAGCGGGACAGAGCTGATCAGGCATCTTGACATCTTAAATCGTCTCGCCGTGGTTATTGTAGGGGTAGCCATGTCATCGTCTCACTTGTGTTCTCAACTAGCGCCACGAGTCTTGATTCACCCTTTGATTTAATCTCGATTCCGAAGCTAGGTTTAGTGCGACTTGTAAGACTCCTTAGGCTTAGCTACGTTCGTCTTTCACTTCGGTACAGTTCAAGGACCGTCCTGCGTAGGGTGGGTACATCGTCACTGCTAGTATTTGCCTTTGCCAGTCAGATGACTCGCCCGCGACAGCCTCGGGAATTCTGACTAGAACGCATCATTAAGAAAAATAGAGGAGGATCATTGCACAGATGGAGGCCGGTTTGAGCAGACCCTATGGGACATCGCTTGTTCTCGCAGGTGAGTTATGCAGTTAGTGTCGGCCACTGTCCCGCTTTGACTCCCCCGAGCGCGTTCCTTTACCCAGCATTTACCTCAGACCACCGACCACCCGACTTCAAAACGCCACCCGCTACCACCTGCCAGTGACAGGACTACCGGACACCGATAGATGGATTTATATCGATATGTTACGGACAGCTACCTCTGCTCATATGGGGAAGATCTATGTATATGCGACTCGAAGTCCCATATACTGTATCGTAAAGGCTTTTCATATTGAGGCTTTGCTCCACCTTCTAACGGAGCGAGCACTTGCAGTATGGGCAACGCTACGCTCGTCCCCTAGCATCTAGGACCTAGGTGTTCAGTCCGGAGACGACTGTGTTTTTTGATGGCTATGTAGCCGAGCAGGTCCCTCCGTGGGTCAGCTAGCAGGGGGTCGGTGAAGCATTCGTTGTTATCTTCAGGCTAAGGGTCCGTTCAGTAACGGATCTCGAGATCGCGTGGGCGGGGAGCCCGCGTCTGTTTCACGCGAGTTTCACCGCTTACCGCGAGATTGCGGATTATGACATGTCTCACTGCTGGTCGTACAACCATAGCCGTGTCAATGTCCTTGACTCTTCCGGTAAAACGTTGAGCAAGACCCACGGATAAAGGCGCGCCAGCCCTGTCAGGCTCTGTACAACAGAATACGCTCACAGCTGTTTCCCTCCTCTACGGGAGTGAGCTCGGTCAAGACAACAGGTGCTCTCGCTGCTGGTTTCGAGACTGCCATCATTGCTGACCTGTTGCCCTTCAGGATGGCATTCCAGCGGACGTCACTTGAACAGCATTTTGCCATGCAGGAGTTTGTTTTCGATGAAGAAGAACAGGAAGAAGAGCAGATCGTGGGGGTGAAAGTCTTGAACAATGCCAACCAAATCGTATTCGAGGGGGGAGGTCTCACACATCAGGCGGCACAGCTCATCTCCGATAATGCTCGTCGTACCCTGAAGCTCGTCCAAGCTTTCGCTCGTTCCTATCTACCCAATCTAAAGCCAGATATGAGCACGTCATCGCGCACCGGAGATGCATGGATACCCGAATGCCTGATCGGCGAGAATGCGAGCAAGATGCCGGGAACATTCGGGATGGGGAGGAATGCGTTCATGAAGCTATTGGATGAATTAGGGCTGGAGGAGGCCGCTCAGCGTCGAGGAGCTGCAGTTGGCGGAATTCTGTTTGACGGTCTGGCGTAACAACGGCATTCGCAACACGCAGGATCGGGGTCAAAGGGCAAAAGACACGTCTCTGGATATCTCAAGCTTGTACTGGAGCGGTTGGTCGATCCAGATGGATTTTACGGGAAATACGTGCAGATGCCAACAGCTCGCACTCCTACACCATCGTTCATTATGGACATACGCCCAGTACGCTCCATACTACTAGGACTGTATCGGTGCTACCGATGGCACACATTTGCCCATAACGTAAGAGCTTGTTGGCAATGCGCATACTGTATCATTCGACTGACAGCTGTATCCGTCGAGGCGAAAGGCAGGTAGGGAGTCTTCGGTATCTTAGAAAAGCACTTCAAGGTCCTGGAGCCCCCCACTCACTTCCAGCCCTTTGACACAACTTCCTACGGTTGCGCGACGACCCGGATCGGGAGCGGGAGTTGGAAGTGCGGGTCGAAAGGGAGAGGGAGACAGATGAACAAGTAGCCAATCGCGAAAGACAGTAGAGGCGGGACGAGGAGGAGTGGGAAGACAGGCAGCCTGAAAAGAGGAAGACAGATAACCGTCGACGTGAACGGATGAGTCGCAACCGGGACCAGATTGCGGCGAGTATGTAGGGAGATTACCTGGCGCGAAGACAATAGTTCGAGGCTACCTATGACAGGCCCTATTGGTTCTGTTCGGCTAGGGCTTCGTTGAGATGTCGTTGAACCCACATTGCCCGTGAATCACCTGGCAGCTTCACAAGCTCCTCTGGTTCATCCCCCTTTCGGATCCATCGCGCTATAGCAGACTTATCATCCTGCGACATAGCCTGCTATACATCGAAGACTGGAAGGATGTCCGTTGCCTTCGATCGAGACATGGCATATCGACGTTCTTTCTCCTGTGCCAGGAACCTTTCTCGGTGCAGTTCCTGGACGCGCTCGAGCTTTCCAGCTGCTCTATCAGCTTCCTATTCAACTGCAGCATCTGCTTTGCGTTCTGATTACGCGCTGCATCCGCTTCGTTAGTTTCTTTGGTGCTTTCGCTGAGGGACGCTGTAGCTGTAGCCGTCTCTGTCAAAGCCGACATATTCTGGGGGAATTTTAAGTGGTTTCCCTTCTTCGGTTGTTGATCATGCTTCAGAAGACATTAGAGGTTGTGAGTTGATCCGTGCACCTCAAATAGGCTTTCCTTTTCACTGACTCACGCCATCGCGTCTGTTCCGACCCGAAGCACGATCTCCCACAGCCATTGTGGTACCCGCTACTCCTCCAGCCCACTCTTCTTCATTCCTGTATATTCAACTTCGAGCGAGGTTTCCTGTCGCCATCTCAAGTCCACGCCTAGCCCCCGCTACCGCCTCCATGTGCTGGCAAAACGGCCAGCCGGTGTGTATATACGGCTTTATTACATGTTTGATGTCCTGTGATCGGTCCAACTTCATGATGTTCCGCCATACCACGAGGAAAGCTACCTCACGGATAGTAGTTATGCGTTCGGACTTTTTATTTAGTGTTTGCAAAAGTACTGAAGTACAGTACTCTGAGCAGAGTATCTGGAGTTCACGATACTCGAACTCGTGCTCGTACTGTAGGGGGCTGCGAGTACGGTACTCATACCGTCCGAGTACGTACCGCAGTATGCCTTCAGGGTGGAAGAACTGAAGAAAAGGGACGACTCAAGCTAGCACTATTTCGCAGTCGCGCACGGCGGTAATGCGCGGATTCTAAATGCGAGTCAAATTTCTATGATCAGAGATGGATACTACCCATAAAGTAGATGCCGGTTGACCTGGTCATGGTGTCCAGCACACTGCGTGGACAGCCTATATTCGAGAAAATGAACGTTAGCATGTGTTAGTAGCACTTATAGCCAGATAGCAGAGCTTATCGACTGCATTCCGGTCGTGTCCTGGAAAACGGCTTGACACCTCTCTTTGCGGGAAAGCTTTCACCCTGTATGAGCGGCTTTCATCCCGGGAAACTTGGCTTTTTCCGCGGTACCGAGGCCCCGGTGAGACTGGATGACAGTACGCAGGAGCATATTGTCAGATGATGAGAGTACTGTACCCGCCGCTCGGTCGCGAGATTAGCGAATACCTGAACCCGTACCAGTACCTTAAAATGGGTACTGCGCAGCAGTATACTCTTGTACATGTGCTTTATTCCAAACACTATTTGTACTTCCCTCGATCATATCGTCCATCTCCCCCGCTAGTCCTTCGGATTGATCCGCAACATTCATTGACTGCATTAAAGGGGAGCGGCTCTCCGATATAGTCCTGAAACCTGCCGATGGCACTGTGTTTGTCTACCCGCTGAAGCAAAGTCTGTTCGATCGGCAGCCGTCTCAGCGGCATAGCATAGTAGCTGGGAAGAGTCATTGACTTACTGTCCCCCACTTCCTCTTCGCCGCATCGGCTGTCGCTGTCTTCACAGCTGAGGAGCCTCGTCTTCGCAGAGTCCAAGCGCGAAATTCAGACAGGGCTTCGGCATGCCACCTTGCGATAGCTTGCAAGGAGTCTCGACCACTTTCTTCCCTCGAGCACCAGCGAGTCATCATTCTTGTTCTCCTCGATCTTGAGAACTGAGGACAAGAGGAGCTTGACATCTTCGTCGGACCAGACCTCTCGCGCATTCCCCTTCGGCTCGATTCACAGCTAACGCAATGCGGCGGGGTTATCCTGGAACTCTGCGTAGTATTCATCGCCAGACGGTAAGGTCTCCGAATCAACCTGCAAATGCTCTACGGTGGCATGCGCATCTCTGACGTTTTAGTCGTTGTCGGATGCCGAATCGGCGTCAGGCCGAAGAGCCAAAGGCGAGCCCTGATCAGCCAAGCGAAGCCCCCTGACGGTTCCGGCGCAAAGACGAGCTGGGGTCCGATGACGGGAGCTGCGAATGGCATACATCAAGCTAGTAGAGGATGCAAGCCACTGACCACCACGGTCGATGGAATGATCGCTATTTTGCCCCTCACCCTTGCGATGGCTTTGTATCCGACCGATATTCGGCAAAAGGGAGGATTTCCGGTTATGTGGTACGCTATAGAAGGACAGGTCCAGTTATGCACGCGCCAAGTGGTCCCGGATGACTTTGGATAGACGGCATTGAGCAAAACCGTTTCCCGGACACGTTTATCAGCATTTCCAAGGGTCTGTCGCGCAGAGGTTGCATGGCCCGGTGTTTCCAGATCACAGGACGACATGCTTTTGAGGTTGCCGTGGAGGGTTTACGGCGCGAGCGTTTTGCCTGGATCGACTTTCCTTTGGCCGGAGCCTGCCAGATCCCAGGGCCAATAAGCCCCGCGGCCGGGCGGGGCGCGTCCTGCCGAGTGGAAAACGGGCGACGAAACTGGAAAACGCGTCCGTCGACTACTATGCTACGGCTTGCCTGCTGGAATTCATGTCTGGGGTCCTGGATTATGCGAGCGAATGACTTTCCCTTCCCTCGCCTTCCCCTCCTCCCCCCGGTCCTGTCACGTATATCTCTCTGTCCATGTCATCACCGGGTCTGTCGTGGGCTCGCATCGCAGCCGTCTGCCGTCTGAATCCACATCCACATCCCCCAGCGAGTCCTCCCAGCGCCGAGTGGCCCGAAAAAGAAAAGGACGCCGGCAGTGACGAATCATGGCCCATCACCCAAGTCAAGGTAGTGCATGTCAAGGTAACCACACTCTGCTCGGATGAGTCATATGCATCGCGCGCACCTACCGAGGCTAGCGAGCTTAGCGAGATTACCGAGTCCAGTTCCTACTTGTCTAGCTTTATAGTTTATAACACACTAACGGTCTACCACGCTCACCTGGAGCATATAAGGAGACGAGTCCAACGACCCAACATGCATTTCGTCCGCTACGAGCACACTTGTCTATCGAACTATCAATCCTTCACAACAACATGGCCGTTCCCACTCCTACCTTTCGATTCCGTGAGATTTCTCAGGCCCTTCATGGCGCCACCGAGGTTTCCGTCAAGGACTCTGCACTGATCGTCATCGATGCGCAAAACTTCTACCTCAAGGACGGGGAGTGGCCCGTTCATGGTATTCTCGACACGAACAAGACCATCGAGGCACTTGTTGAACGATATCGTAAGGTAGGTACAGCTCGTGCTCTTTGATGCATCGACGGCGTGCGGCGTGGCTGACCTTGTCACCGGGTCAGGCTGGTTCCGAAGTGATTTTTGTCGCGCACACGGGCGACAACTCGGCCACACGAGAGAGCATCAAACATACGCCGCTCGACTGTATCCCTGGCCTTCATCCGCGAGACGACGAGAAATTCATTGTCAAGTCGCAGGGATCCAGGTGAGTACCCCCCAACACACACGGCCCAACAAAGTACTTGTGCTTACCTGCGTTTGGCGGCTTGCAGCTTTGATGGTACCGATCTAGACCAGTACCTCAAGACCAAGGGGATCACGAATATCGTCCTGGTAGGCTACCAGCCTCAGTGTACGTCACCTCCTCCTTGCCCATTCCCCCTGCATACCGTTTTTCGTCGCTCACCTCCTTCCCTCCGGCATTGGTAGTCTGTATCATCACGACCGCTGTCTACGGTCAACACCTCGGCTACCGCGTCTTCGTCGTCCGCGATGCCATCGGGTCCCACAACCTCCGATCGTGGGACGACAAGCGAGAGATCTTGGGCTCGGATCTGGTGGACACCGCTTGTGACTTGATGAGTGACGCCATGGCGGTCGTTCTCGAGTCCAAGGACGTGAAGAGCTAGTTTGTGCGGACCATGTACTCTGTTCGTGACATTTACGGAATACTGGCCCTTCCCTCGTGCCACGTAGGAAACCTGTCCCAAATAGTACTTGAAACGTATTTAACACTATGCGATCGAAAGTGGCGACTCCCGCCTGTACTTAACGGAATGGACAGTGCTGCTGTCGAGACGTGAACAGCGGGAAAAGCGACCAATAAGACCAGCTCGGACCTGGGAGCAACGAATGCAGCCCGCGCTTGCAAGAACATAGAAAACCCAGCCCATACTTGAAGGGCAACTGACGATATGGTGTTTCTTGCGTTCCAGTCGACGCGGCGTGCAGACATGTCGAACTTTCAGGGGGAAGACGGGCGGGTACACCACAAACATCCTCTTCAGTCAGACTTGGGTTTTTCCGTTCGTATACCAAGCAGCTATTCGGGCCCTTGTTTTGTTCGCATTCGAGACTGCCGGTTTCAATACATGCATGTCTCTGATGGGTATTCAGCCATCTTCACCGAGTAATTGGCTCCGGTGGAAAGTTGCAGATATCGATCACCGAATGGGAGCATACGAGTACCTGGCTCGGGGTCTGCAACCGAATGTAACCACCCAGTTAGAAGAGTTGGCAGAGGTTCGGGCTCGCGGGTGACTTGTGTTCAGACGGGCAAGTGGACGTGACAGGCCTCTGATCGCGAATTGCCCAAGATTGATGTTGTCTTTTGCAATGTCCACCGTTGCTCGGTAATGTTTGTTGTAATTTCCGTTCTCTATCCCCGTCCCTTTTTCCCCTTATCGATTACCTTTGCTTCTCAGCGGCAAGTGGCATCGACACATGCGCAATGACCCGTTGCATAAGATGATAACTATCGGCCTAGAGACATACAATCTAACGTCCTCGGCCTCGTCCCCTTCCTCGACCACGTAGCGCTCTGCCCGCACCCCCGGCCGGCATCTGAGGTCCCATGTTGCCGCTCTGCAAAAAAAGGCAAAATGAGGATGCGAATCTGACTAACGGAATAAACCGACGACATACCTGATCACTCTGCGGGTTCCTCACTGTCTCGTCCACGCTCAAGATCAACGTAGCAGCCTCCACCGCACTACTCAGCGCATTGGTCTTGACCAACGCCGGTTCCCACACAAACTTCTTGTAGTTGTCACTGACACCCTCGGACTCGACATCAACACCGGCCCAGAGGTCACCCTTGGCGTGCTGCATTCGAAGCTTGTTCAGGACGTCGGTGGCGTCGAAGCCTGCATTGTCGCAGATTTGTCGGGGGATAATCTCGAGTGCCTTGGCGAGGGCACCGATGATGAGCTGTTGCTTGCCCATGATTGTACGCGAGTAGTCTCGAAGGTATTTTGAGATTTCCATCTGTCGGATGGACATCAGTATTGCAACAGCGTTCAGAAATTTTACCCGAACTCACCTCGGCGGCACCACCACCGGCGACGATCGTGTTGTTCTTGATCGCCCTCTTGACAATCATGATGGCATCATGCAAACTCCTCTCCACCTCGGCGATAAACTGCTCTGCACCACCCCTCAACAACAACGTACAAGTCTTTGCGCTCTTGCAGTCTTCGAAAATGTTGAATCGTTCGCCACCGATCTGCCTCTCGTCGAATTTACCGCATTGACCGAGGTGCTTGTCTTCAATGTCCGAGCAGGTTGATTGAATGGATCCACCGACGGCTTGGACGACTCGCTTGAGATCATCATTGGCGACTCGACCGGCACAAAAGATGTCTCGATCGGCAAAGTACTGAGTAGCGAGATCACCAATCGGAAGTCTCGACAAGACAACCTTGGCACCCGTCGCGACGATTGCCTCGAGTTTTCGGTAGATGATCTGCCATTCGGCATCAACGATCGCCTGGTACTCTGATACCTCGTTCACTCGGACTTCGGCATTGTCCTTTTCCGCCTTGAGCTCGAGTTCGACGTTGAGACAGAGAATTTTGGGGTTGACGAATGATTTTGGCTGTTGTTCGAAGCCGGCGTAGGAAAAGGTCTTTTTGAACGCGACGCCCTTGATCAAGAGCGAGTCCTGCAGCAGAGTTTGGCTTAGTGACAGCACTTGGTCCAGATTCGCAATCCTACGTACCTGCATACCTCCGCCGGGGATCTTTTTTACACCGATCAAGCTCTCATCCAAATCCTCCTGATCGAGGGTCAACACGGCGTCCACAACCATCTGGGAGAAGAATGGTTTCTGCGAGTAGATCAACTTGGATGACATTGACGTGCATGCGCATTGCAAGAGCAAGTCTCGGAATTTTCTATGAACGGCCGAAAAATCAGCCACCACAAACACACGTTCACAGCCATACCGACTCACTCCGGATCACTCTTATCAATCGTCACCGCAATCTCCTCCAACTTCTTCATCGCCAAATTCCTTCCTTCCCTCAATCCCTTGATGATGGTATGCACTCCAACGCCTTCCTCAATGTACGGCCTGACCTCCTTCAAGATTTCCGCTGCCAGGAGGGTCACCGAGGTGGTGCCGTCACCGACTTCGGCGTCTTGGGCTCGTGCAATATCGACGAGGGTTCGGGCGGCGGGATGAACGATGTCGAGGAGTTTGAGGAGGGTTGCTCCGTCGTCTGGGAGCGCAGGATATCAGCATCCCACATTGGGAAAGACACGATCTCCCACCATCCGTCATCAACCATCCCAGCCGCCAAATCCTACTCACTACTAATCGTCGCCTCCCCCCGTTCATTTACGATCAACTTATCCATTCCCCTTGGTCCCAACGTAGTCGCAATCGTCTGGGCAACAGCGAGACATGCCGAGATGTTGCTCAAGAGTTGGGGTGTTCCCTGGGAGGAATCGGTTCCCTCGCGGAGGAGGACGACCGTCGGTTGCTGTGCGTAGGATTGGTCAGTTTGTGCTCCGTGCAGAGAGGATCAAGATGTACTTACGACGTTCGGTAGACGTGACATTTTGAGATAGAGCTGGAACTGGTATGGATATCCCTGTCAGCTATAGTATACCAATACCTTGAACAAGTTGTCGCCCAAGTGATCTTTCTTCTCGCTCATTCATCAGCCAAAAGACGCGTCGCGTCAGAATGCGGAGCGGAGATGCGCGAATCATCTCCGTGTTAGGGGCGATCTGACGAATCTGGACCTTGTCTTCTGACTTGATCTCTTCCGATCGTCCGGATTGAAAAGACTTGCTGCTCTCAATCCCAAGATCAAACCACCTACGATGGTCGACCAACCCGCCAACGCCACACCACGCCCACCACAACCCCCTCGCCGCGGGCCATCACCCTTCCTCTTCGCGGGCGTCATCATCGCATCCACCGCGTCATTCTACTACCTTCTCAATCGGAAACAAGACGATATTCGCAGTGGAAGAGCTAAAGTTCGGAGACAGATGGAGAATCCGTTGGTGCCTAGCTACCGGAAGGTGACGGATGAGGCCGAGTTGGATAGGGACGTTGGGTTGGAGAGTGTGAGAGCGGGTGGGGAGGGTACGGGACGGCAGGTTTGAGGGAGGGTTGCAGTGCACAAGGTGAGCACGTCTCTGGCTCTACCTTCTGCTGTTCAGTTGTCATTGTGGAGCTGATCCATTGACTTGTTCTTGCTTACGACAGGCGTGAGCAACTTCCAGATCCGCATCACTGCGTGATATGTGGCAATATTCGCAAGATGCTCGAAGCCATTCCGCTCTCCGGCTACCATCATGTTTCCCAGACTTTGAATGGGTGCTTCACTCCCGCACAGATCTTGCTTCTGTTCTCTTTGGCGTCGATCTCTGATGGGAAACAGGATTCGACGTTCGGGGTACGTTGATTGGAGACGGGGCCTGTCTCACGTTCAATAACATCGCACGATACGGACGGAGAAGAGCTCACTCATGGACGCCACAATCACAACGACGCTGTTGCCAGAAGGTTCCGGAGCTGGATCTACGAGCACCACCACCATATCATCAGTAACGAACACCACACAGTTGTATAACGGCATATCAATATCGAATCAGGACAATGGGTCCCGGCGTATCAGCGACATCAGACCAGATGTCCCATATGCACTGTCCATTCACCGACTCATCATAACAGAAGCACCACGCGAGTCACTTCTCTGGAACTGCCCGTTCTTCAATAACGTCGAAAGTCACCGCAGGTATATATTCATGCCAAGGAAGGTGACATGTGAGTTTGACGATCGGCACATACCGTTTCCATGGCGCCGTCCATGCCCTCGAACCTGTGGACCTTCCTGAGGATTTCGTCCGCCATAGGCGAACTTACAGGTAGCATTTGAGGATCTTTGCTCAGCTTGTGAGAGCATCGCATGTCGGTACAAGGGTACGTGACGGATGGCGTTCAGGGCCTGTGCTCTTTATTAGTCAAGGAACAAAGGACTTTCTCGCCACAAACGTATATACATTGGGACAGCTAGAAACAAAGGGTACGACATGCGACTAGAGATAAAAGTTGCCGAGACCAACCCCTAACATCTCACCCCAAAGTCCTACGCCACGAAAGAGCGCGCTCGCGGGGATCTTCTACTTCATTCGCTTTCCCACTTGCCCTCCCATTTTGGTCTCTCCAGTGGAAGAAGATCTTTGTACAGAATCGACCGCTGTACTGACGGTCTGTCAGCAGACGACGGCTGTAGAGCCTTCCTCCAAAGAAATCCTTCTCCCAGTCTTGGATTTCACAAGTTGCGCTCTCCCTATCCTGGACAGACGGCATAAGAGCCCTAAGCAGAACACTAGCGTCCTCGAGAAGGGCGCGTTTTTTGGTCCGAGGCGCTACGATCTCTGCGCTGTGCTCTTTCCAAGAGCGATTGCCACTCGTGGTATAGCGCACCCCGGGTGAAAATCCCGGGGACGTATGTTTAGTGAAAAACGAGACTCGGTGGGCACAGGTTGAACGTGCCTCATCATGCACGATGTTGATGGTGAGCCGTGTTTGGAAGGGTCGTGTGTTGGGCTCCTTGCCGCAGGGCAGAATTCGAGAATTCTTTTCAGCAGCCTGTTGCCCAAAGATAGAGGAATGGGTCAATGAAGCATTTCGGCTTCCGTATAAGAAGCAGAAAAGGACTCTCGCCCAAGTGCTTCCCTCCCGCATGTGCTTGGAGTTACTTACTGATTCGTAGCAGGATAAAAGTCGAAAGATAGCATCCTTGCTAGCCTCGGCGCACAGCAAGTAAAATCTGTCATTTCCACTTTCGTCTTTGACCTGCGAGCCAGAACGGAGACTATGCAAGATGACGAAGTCAGCTTGTGGCTTGCGAACCGGCACAGGTGGGTCACAATTATACTTACGAGACTGAAAGAGCAGTCTCGGAGAGCCAGCTGCTTACTGTCTGAAAGTCAGGCTGGGATCGAATCGACCAAATAGCGGAATGCTCGCATCTAAAACCAAAGGTTGCAGGCAAGCAGAAGACTTAGTACAAGTTACGATCCACCCGCCCTGGGTCGATATCTTACCTGGATGCCTTCACGCTGTCATTGGTGGCCTTTGAGAATCCATCAGTGTCCGCAGTGGGAGCCGGTCGAGCAGGCCTAAAAACAAGCAGATGACTCTGGGAGTTCGCCGGTGGGACGACCATGCGTCTAGGTTTGCGCGCTACGACCGTTGCCCAGGATGATTGTGCAGACTTTGCTGGATCAGCCTTTGTTGCGGATAGCTCTGCTTCGCTCACGTCTTCGGGATAAGATGGGCCGTTGTTGCCCGCGTTGTTTGGCGAACTTGGTCCTGCGTCTCCCGCGTTGCGTTCCGTAGACTGCTTAGCCCTTGAAAAGCCTCTGCTGGGTGGGATGGGGTCAATGCTAATATGACAGACCGGTGAGACGAGAGAAAGGGTTTGCTTGGGTAAACTTTCCTCCGATGGCGTATCCTCTGGGAGCTTTGGTACCCGAACGTCCAAAGCTCGAGGTACAAGGGACATCAGTGAGTTGTGGCGGCGACTCCGTGTCTGGTAGTGATCTGGACGCTCAGGGCTGGGCTGCTGGCTTTCCAACCTCCGAATCTCTTCATCTCGAGCCCGGAGCTCTCTTCCTAGATCGTCGATGAGTTGTTGTGAGGTCAAAGTGACATGCTGTGAAACAATATAGGAAGAAACCAGCGGCTGAAGGTGAGGCGGTGGGTGCCAGTCAGGAAAGAACCCCGTCTTGAAAAGCTGATCTTGAGATCGGAGGAGGGAGGCCTTTCTTTGATTTAATAGCATTAAAAGAGTCCTCCATTTCTCTTTTCCCTCGAGTAGGTTTGAATCTGCAAGGTGGCGCTGGGAGCGTGTAGAAGCGGTCGAGTGCGCCTGGTTCGTAAACGGTACGAACGTATCTGATACTGGACCATGCTGAGAGTTTGTGCTCTTCCAGCCACTATAGGGCAATCCCGGATTCATCAGCTGTCGGGCCCCACTATCTGCAGAACTACCTATGTCCTACCTCTCTGGATGTGCAGGAATGTTTGAGCAGTTCGAGTCTTCTGTGAGGTGATCTGTAAGGGTAAATCCACTTTCGAGTCTTCTGCTGATCCTGGCACCAGGAACCTCTGACTTACGCTGTTCAGCCTCGAAAGTCCGCAAGTCAGACGGGTTGAAGTTGCTTGCCTCCGGGTCTAAACCAAGACCTCCTGAAGGGCAGAACGCGCCCCTATGCATTACGAATCCTTGGAGGGTGGTTTGGTGAAAAAACTGTCGACGCTGCGAACGGAAACGAAATGACCAACAAAACGAGCTTTAAGGGTGTATTATATCCCTGAATCGCCCTTTACCCTGATGTGAATGAATTTTGAATACTGCCCCAAGGATTGCAAAGTACTTCTCCTCGCATCCGAGGAGAAAGGAAGGAGAGTTCGCGCTTTTCTTCGGGTGCGTGGGCACAGACGAGCAGACCCCTTCGTCGATTCCCAGAAATCAGTTCGGTGAGCTAAGGAGGCAATAAGCATGGAAGCCGAGCGAACGGGTCGAAGCGAAGCGCCCCTTGCCTTCCAGGCATAGCAACGGGCTCCAATTCCACTGTCAGAATTTACGCACGGTTGAAAATTGAGAGATTCAGGTCTTATCTACACTGCGCGTCCCGATGAAATCTTCGACCTCGTTTCAGGGAGAACGGCCACGGGGGTATGCATGAGGGAGTCTGGCAGGCTTTCTGTTTAGTTGCGGGAGCGACCGGAAGTAATATACTTGATAGTTGCACCCGATGGCTTTATCTTCTATAGTCGATGAAAAGCATAGAGTGAACGTTGCTCTCACTCGCAAGGTGGCGATGACTGACCAGCAAAGCAGCGACATTGCACTCCCCTTACATCTCCTTGAGTTGTATCAAGGGTCAGGCAAAGGGCACACACAACGATGCATAGCGCCGAGTCGCGTACGCGACGATTCATATCGTGTTCCACACTCGATATGTCTACATTACGGATAGGAGATGACATGAAGAAAACATGCCTTGAGCCATTCATTGGCTAGAATGATATCAAACCGAGCATATTCCCGCCTTTGCCAGTACGTCATCCACGATCACTGCGTGTGCATCCGACGGACTCAGATGCACCGCATCCCCCGCGGCAATCTCCAGAACCAACGGCATCCCCAGCTCGAACTGATCCACGATCAACCACCCTCGTTCATGCAAGAGTCTTTTCGTGATTCGGTTCCAATACGCAAGTTGAGCGTTGGTTCGGCGTTCCTTGCGATCAGGCTTGGTCCATGGCGGAAAAGGGGCGCTGGTGAGCCAGACTTTACGAGTGAGACGAGATGTGGCATGACGATCGATGACGTCGAGGCCGTGATTGAGGTGGTCGAGGTATTCGGCTGCGGTGATGCCGTTCATCGCGGGCCAGGAACACTGCAACGGGGTTCGAAGGGGTACTCTGTCAACAGCATATTAATTACTGATCGACCGTAAGAACGTACGTAGCTTGCGACAACGGCATCAATATTTTCCAAGTCCTCTGCCTGCACATCGCTATGCCAATCTTTGGCGTAAGGTGCCCTATACGATGTGACTGCTAATCAATTCTGTGATCGACCTGCGATATGCTGACAGACCCACCAGTTAAAGTAATAGCTAGAATCCTTGTACTTTGCAACGCTCTTTTTCCATTCTGGCTGTGATAGAAAAGCGAAATGTGAGTATACGAGAAAGCCATGTTTTGGCCGTTTCTCTTACCTTTTCCTTCTCCGGGTAGTAATCCGTGTGACCCGCCAATCGATACTGCCAGCTATGCAGGACGAACCTCATATGCGAATCTCCCAAGAACAGGACGTTCCACTCCTTTCCATCTTTTCGCACCGTGCACCTCGAATGATCTTCCAGGAACTGGTTTCCTGCGTGATAAAGATGACATCCGTTCGGCTGGAAATGGTACTGGCCCATCAGAGGTGAAGAACCCTTGCGAGGCGGAATGATCGGAGCGGGAGGATACATCTTGTCAACCGGATGCCAAGGGAGCCAGATACCGGAAACTGTTCGATCACCGCAGGGAGGCATTCCGGGTGTACGGTATGGAGCTTCAACATAGGATTCAACTTGAGCGAGGTTGTGCTGAGGGTAGTAGGACGTTTTGCAGCGAGAGGAACACAGGTCGAGGTGGAGGGGTTGCTCGAGAAGAGAGGTTTGGGAGTAGTCGATCCAGTCACTTGGGTCGGCTTCGTCGAATGCTTTGTAGTCCTGCAGTTCGCAATCGTAATCAATAATTATTCATCTTCGCATTAGCCAGAGAAAGGATCGACTCGCTGTATAGGTGTGCCAAAGTTCGAGCCACATATCTCCCCCATTACTCAAACTGACGTCAAATCTCCATCTGCAACCTCCCAGATACCTCGGTGTCTCATTCGTCCATCGCTGTCCGCCACTAATCCTCAGCATAAACGTATCCGGCCCAAGCTCCTCCTTGACATGTCGCAAAACATCCGGATCGACCGACATATTGGACCTGCTTTCCGCCAACTCGCATGCTTTCTCGTGATATCCATATCGCTGGATGTCGATAGCGAACGCGCTGCATGGCCAGAGGTACGATCTTGAGAGGGTGATGGCGAGTCCCGGATCGAGAGAAACTAGCTGACGACGATCGCCAAACCAAAGATCGACCTCATCAAGCGGTTTGTCGATCGGTACTTGCAAGCCATTCGAGGGATCCGGACAGGGCTGAACGACTGCTGCAAGGTGCCGGACAGGGTGAAGTACTGCTCCCCAAGTTATCGAGAGGAACAAAAGGACAACGGTCGTGATGGCGAGGGAAACGGTACGGCATTGTCGTTTCGTCGGTCGGAAGAAGGAGCTTGACGTGCTGGATGCAAGTGTTGACTCGGACATTCCGCTATCACGTGACCCCAGACTTCTCATCTCCCTCATTTCCATTCTTGACGACTGTATTTGTCTAGTTGATCGTGGTGGCTGAGTTGTCAAAACGGAAGTCTCCGGTCAATGGCGAAAAGCAAGAATTAGATTTTATCGTCATAAAACTCCTATCGGCCTGATTCAGGAAACAACAGAATCGCTAAGTCTCTGGCGAATAAGCGAGATATTCGGCTTCGCGCTGCGGGAACAAAATCCGGTTTCAGAGTGAAACTCGATCAGCCGGCTATCCAGCGAGCTCGTGAAGGAAACCATATCTGATGCTGTGTCCTCGCGCACCTACTTTGCTGAGCTAACTACGAGACTATATAAGAGGTCGTTCCATTGAACTGCCATATATGCAACGTCACAGCCGAGCGGGCCGGTATTCACAACTCAAAACACACATACCGTCCAGCGCGTAGAGTCAAGTTGTTCGTTGACTGGTAAAGTGAAAAACAGGTCTGGCTGCAAGGAGTGCAGGAAGGACACAGGCGCCTTGACTTTGCCCTAAGCCGTATCAATGTAAGAGTAGCTTGTCGCAAAACATACATACTTCTAAACGAGGTCCGGGTAAGGAATGACATTACAACATTGTCAACGACGGAGAAAATCAGATTGCCTATTGCGAAAACATTCGGTTCGAGTCTCCCGGCACCCACTACAGATCCAAGAGAGGTGGGATCGAATCCCGCTCATCCCCTCCGACATCTTCTACCATCTGCGTGTCGTTCGAGGCGTCGGCACCATCCGGAATTTGATTATGGTACTAAGATGCTCGGTCCTACCATGAGCCACTGAGACCTTTTCCTGTGTCCTGATGGAGCTTCCATAGAACGTTCCTTCTGGTGATGAGGACAACGAAAATAAGCCAAACAGATTGGCATGAAGGTGATTACTTTGTCCGGGGTTCTGATAACGCTTAACGGCATGGCAAATTATTCCAGCTTGTTGGAGAACAGCTTTCGCAGATTGAGCGTTGACGACGATCTTTCTTGGGCTGACTGTCCCGCCATCCTCACTGGTGTAATCGAGGAGCATTCGACCTTCTTCAAATGTGTGACTGGTAGGACCGGGAAAGTAGTTGAACTTAACGGTACGGGGTTTTGTGAGATCTCTCAAATCATGGTCGATAACGATCTTGAGCTGCCTGCAATACGTCTGTACTGCTCCCATGCCCTTCCTAGCCGTTTCCCATTCGCCAAGTAGTGAGAAGTGGCTGGTTATAGCCTATTGGAACGAGACAGGGAGTTAAGGAGGGAGTTCAATCATAACCACCGTTTGCACAAAGAAGGAAGCACTGCTTTACCATCTTCCATCCACTGTGAGTTATACTTACAGACTTGTATGACGAAAAGAGAGACTTGAGAGAGAGCTTCCAGACTATCAAGTCATTCGGGCTCGATAGGCTGAAGTGTGATATCCGGCTTGAACTGGTAATATCTTCCACTTTGGGGAAAGATACAGGAGGCAAGTTAGCTCCTTGAATTTTCGACGACAGGCGAGATCAATATCTACTTGAGATCTTGAACGATGCTAGAAGACCATTTTGAGTCTTGGGTACTAAGCCTCGTCTGCGTCGAGCGACCACTCAAAGTCTGTTGTGGCGTATCATGGGTACTGATGCTGAACCAGTCGGTTTTCGGAAAGTGGATCAGCACATACCATGGAGTTCAGTCAAAACACCATCAGCAGACGCCTACCTAGCGGCTATTTCTTGATCTGCTGCTGTCATACGATCTGCCCAAGATTCAATGGTAAATGTCTGGCTGGACGCCGGATTCGCGTTGGTCAAAGAAGAGTTCATAGATGCCTCAGTGCCCGGATGTGAGGGCCACGCTGCTCCGGGTGCACTGTTTTTGCTCGATACGACCTCTGACCAAGGTGTTTCTGGGACTCGTGATGTATCAGCGGTTACTTTTGCCCAGGAGATTGGCGTGGTATCTTTTATGGGAAAGACTTGTCAGTATACAGCTCCAGGAAGATACCACAACATCGCTCACGCCATGCTTCAAGGTTCTGATTGTGCAGAACGAGTTCTGATGAAGGAGGTTTTGAGTCTGAAGATATGGGACCTTCCCTGCGCAAACAGGGAGCCTGTTTGCGAAGCGGGTGGTGCGGTCGATACACTTCATCTCTCCTCGGATTAGGTTCCGCTTCTATGGCTTCGGGACGAAGAGAGGCATCAGCGGGGTAAATTCCGTTGGAAACCTTTGGTTTGCAATCTGGCATCCTGCGAACTTCGGGGCAAACGGATGACGCGGAGGACGCCTCTGAAACGCATCCTGAAGCTAGGTCCACGCTTATCTGGGAAACTGGACAGACCAGAGAAAGAGTTCGTCTGGTTGCGCATTCCTTCGATATCGCATTCTTCCCTACTTCCGCTTGTTGCGCACACCTCACTCTCTTAGGCGCGATATTTCCAGTGGATCCAGCGAAACCATCGAGAGACGGGAGGCGATCAGGAGTCGCCGCAATAGATGGTGGCATGGAATAGGACTGGATAATGCCCTCTTTGACTTTCATCTCGCGCCAGAGCTCGTTTATAACATGCTGGGAAGCCAGAGAAACATCATTCGACGCTAGGAGAGAGGAGCATAATGACTCAAGGCCTGGTGGGAGATAAGCCTGCAGAATACCTGACTCGAAAAGATGGTCTTGGAAAGTCTGAAGGGAGGCTCTTTGCTGATATAGCCGCTTCTGCGTATCCTCTAATCTGGTGTCTATGTTGTGTGACGGATATCCTTCAAGGGCAAATGGGCGTATATCACTGATAGACCGAAAATCATTAGGCTGGAACTCACCGAAGAAGGCGGAGCTGTCGCGAGAGTATTGCTCAGACCTTAGATTTTCGTAGTCGTGCAAGGTAGAAACCATCGTCGGGGCAATGACTGGCATAGTGCGAAACTCCTACATCGAGGTCAAGAAACCAATGCCCCCTTCAGCCTTGATATAACACTCGCACATCTGCGCAAAGTAGCTCGAGCAGAACTAAAATATCACCATCATCATTGCAGAGCTTGTATCTGCTTCTGCTGTGGATAAAGGAACGGAGGATTGAGATCATACTTCGAGCGAACGGTCTATTACAAATGAACATAGCACGATCTTGGCTATCTCAAAAATATAGTCGCTAAGAAGCCAGGGGAATGCTGAAAAGATATTTATCCCTTGCGACTCCTCCTTTGCGATTGGCGAGGAGCATCCATGGAAGGTATAAACTGTATGTGCAATGGACGGATGGGAAAGGAAGGAAAGCGAAGCGAAGGCAGGAGAAGAAAATATGAACGGTAATTGACAATATAGGTGAATAGTTGTTCGGTAACGAATGAACCTTGAGTCAATTTACCTGCCAAAGTAATGTCTGGCTTCCAAAGGTGTTCAGGGGGACATCGCTATCTAGAGGTTTGTATCTATATACTTATGCAGCAGTTGCATGTAAAACCGCATATGCAAATCCGCAGGCGAGGAGGAAAGCGAATGATGGCGATAAAGCGGCGGCGACTAAATAGGCGAAGACTGAAGATGCCGAGGTGATTAGGCCTTGATCATGACATAATTGCGACAGAGAAGGGAAAGACAGGGAAGAAAAGGGAAGGGGCCGAAGGCAGAGATGGGAAAATGGACATGCGGAAGTACCCTGCAGTCTGCAAACCCGGTAGAAGGACAGGTGCTGCAAACGGTTTTCTGGGATCTAGCCTCATCATCTGAATGTACGCGTAAATATCACTACCAGGGCCAAAACTCTTTACACCACGATTCTAGCTCCACCGTAAGGCATGACGCCTGCGATCTATATCCCAACTTTGTTTAACCTTGGCCGATACTTCGTCCCCTGTTCACCCCGACCCCTATGACCCAGTCTAAGAAGAGTCTAAGAATATAGAAGTGATCAATGACCCAGACTTGGTATACTTGGTACGGATTCTGTCGCGTTCGATCTTTCCTCCCAAGAAACTCTTTCGGAATATGATTTCCGGTCGACTTTCCACAAACGCCATACCGTCAAAATCCGGCATAATGATTGCGAGGAGAATTCCAGCCTGCTTCAGAATGGCGCTTGTTGTGCCTGGATGGGAAACTATCTGAGGGCCCCTATCTTTATGACTCTTTCTCGTGGTGTAGATTGCTCGGCAGCGGTGGTGATAATGATCAGGCAGTGATTGACTCTTGAAGCAGACGCCGCAAGCACTGGTAGGACATTCCCGATTATGCAAGATAAGAATCATGAACATCCTGTCGCTTTGATGTGTTTCATTTTTCCGGTTTGCTTCGGCCTTCCCGTGACCACCTAACAGGATAGGGTAGATTTCTACCGCCTGTCGCGAAAAGAAGATTGGAATAGTACAGGTGAGCAATACCCAAAGATACAATTTAACCACCTTTCCTGTGACGGGTGTCATATACTCACGATCTTAAAAAAAGGGCAAGAGCCGTAGAATGGCATCTTGGACAGCTTGAACGGGAGCACCTGAAAGTGTGGCCACCCGACTGCTCTCATGTTCCGTTCTTGGGCTAAGCGAAACAAAATTGAGCATGGCAAGATCGATTAATCACTTGGAGCTGGTCTTCATACCGCGAAAGAAGTACTTACCACGCATACGCCGCCGTTTCAGGAAAATGGCTTCGTGTCGTCGTACGGACTTCAGCCCCAGAATTTAACGCGCTTCAAGCCGTAAACCATTCCATGCAAGTAAAAGTATCAGTGCTAGATGCATTGGGAGTGTTCATCTTACCTGGAGCTCTCCGAGTTGCTTCTATCCCTTAACCAGCTCCCTGGGAAAGCCGCTGCCACAGCTCCTCGTGGTAAAACCTGTGACGGAATCTGCGATCCTCGCTTGTAGTCAGACGCTACTGGCATAACTCTGGGGTTGACCGTGGTATTAGCCGAATTGAAGGCGGAGAGTAGGTCTGAGTCGACCCCCCGACGATGGTTTACAGATGTCACGGGGGACGTGTTTTGAGCAGGTGCACATTCCTTCGTCCAGGTAGAGTCGACATGCCTTGTTCTTCCAGAATGATTGACTTGTTGAGCTGCGATAGGGACGACGGAGTCTGTAGCCCCTGGATCGGAGATAGTTGATTGTCGCACAGGTGTCAGAGCCCTTGACGCCACGTCCTGCACGGCTGCGTAGTGCAAGTGGTGGAACTGACTGGATCATCTGCTCCGGCTTTACGACTTCCGAAGATACAGAGCGGCTTACGACTGAGAGCTCGGTGTCGACGGTCGACGGAGCGTCTGTCCAGTTGGAAAGCGCTAGAGGAGGCATTTGTGTTGGTGCAGCCGGGAAGGTTTGAAAGTGGCGAGGCAAGTCGTTAACGTTGTCAAAGACAAAACTAGAAACAATCGGTCAAAGTCATTCCGTCCTATAAATGCGCAGTTCAGAGCTTCCACGACATCGCCAACTCTGCTCGTAAGTGCTTGGAAGCGCTTCTCCTAATTTCAATTGAGAATTTAGAAAGGACGTGCACGTCGGAAGAAGTTGTAGGCAATGAAGTCGAGGCAGTAGGACAATTCTTGGATGAGTTCTAGAGTGAGGAAGGGTGAACAGCGTGGACGCCGAGCGAAGAACTCGGACGCTTACGGTTTAAGCATCCCAGGTTCTACCGCAAGCTTTCGAGTGGGCCTCTCGACTTCGGCAGCCGTCTTTGACTCTTCTTGCCCTGGAAATAACAGCAGCACGATTTCCGAAAGGATTTTCGCCTCTCCACGACAGGTTGAATGCTTCTATTCACTTGAGTGCACGCGAGTGACCTTTGTCTGTCGGCCTAGCCTTTGCCGATAACACGCAAGTCGCAGGAAGATGTGAGCAAGACGCCGTTGTCGGGTTGCAAGGTCGAAATTCAACCCGAATCGGCGCTTCCCGAGTCATCGTGTGCCTCCGCACAGGCTTAACCAACATCATGCATATGCAACGACGCGCCTTCCATGCTATTTCCACTCATTAACAACCGGGTTTTTCCCCTTTCTCACTCTAGTTTCCCTCTCCCAACTTGGCATCCTCCTCCTCGGCCTCCTTCATCTTCTGTCTGAACAAGGCTTCGGCATTGGTCCATACTTTGGCATCCTGTCGCTGCGGAAGCTGCAAAAGGGTGGGGATCAAGTCCTTTGAGAATTGTTCGGATGCTTCTCGGGGGAGCTGTCGGGGCAGAATGAGTCAGTTGGCGTGGGGTGGAGGAAGAGGGGAAGACGTAACGCACCAAAGTAGGCAAGTGGTCAATCGCGATGACGGTCATTCGGGGGTTTCCTTCTCCGACCTCGACTTCAACAGTGGGTTCCGGGAATGAGGTGTTGACGGGAGGGTAGATGGGGATCGGGTTGTGAGGGTTGGTGGTGCTAAAAACACGCAAGCATCAGTTTTATACTGAATGGTTCGAGACTCGCCGACACTTACTCGCACGAGACGTCGACGATGACGCTGAGCCTTCGGTTAGGTCCGGCTTCCTTGATGAACTCGTTGGTGATAAACTTGGGAATCGGCTTGGACAAGTAGATGCAGTTGACGAAGATGTCGACTGTAGGGTTTGCAATTAGCAACGATCCACCTGTCTCGACCGTCGCGAGACTCACCATCCAAGAGCTCAGGGAAAGGTCCACCCTTTGCCGTCTCCTGCATATCCCACTTGATGATATTCTCATCCCTCAAGCCGATCTTCCTAAACGCATCCACCGCACCCGATCCACAACGCCCAAGTGCACCAATCACCAACGCCTTTACATTCCCGACACCACCCTCACCGAGCGCCTCAATACTCTTCCTCACATCCTGGATCATCGCCTGCTCATTATCATACGGCTCCAAATTCCTCAACACGCCCTTCCCATCCTCCTCCTTCTGCCGGACATACGCCAACGCACCCGCCGCGGCTCCCGCGAAACCGGCGTAGAACCCGAATGCGGCTACACGACGTCGTGATTCCGGGTCTTCAAGGAATTCGAGGTCGTACAACAGTCCATCGCCCTTTCGGAATCGACGGAGGACGTCTCGCCAGCCACCTTGTTGTTTGTAGCAGTGGGCAAAGGAGATGTGGGTGTGTCGAAGGGGATCGCTGTATGGTGATGAGAGGTTAGTAAGGTGTTGAGGTGAGCTTGAAAAGAGGCTTACTCGGAGACTTCGAGTTCCTTCAAACCGAAGATGGGGACATCCAACGGTGCCTGAGGCCACTCATTGTTAGGCACCATCTTGCACCCAACACTATCACCGCGAATCAGCTCCACGCGATCACACCCAACAGCCTCCCCGCAACTCACGCCTCGAACTCCTTGTCATCAAAGATCCTCTGTTCATCCCTCTCCACAAACACCTCGAACCCATTATCCATCAAGATCTTCGCTGTAGTCGGGGTCAACGCCGACCTGCGTTCATGATCCTTCTTCTCGCATCGCAACCAGATTGGCTGGCGGACTTGGCCCGAGGAAGAGGAGCCGGCGGTCGACGGAAGGGGAGCGGAGGCTGCAGAGGTTGATTCGGCCATATTGAGATGTTTCTATAAAGCTTCAAGGGAAAGTGGCAACCACAAGAAGGAATCTCTTAACACCCTTTACCCACCCAGTCACCCTCGCATTCCGCACAGCTGCTCCTAGTCGCCCGCGGTACATGCGGATGCAAATCTCGCCCGATAAATGGGTATAGCGGGTGTGACGTGTCTTACACGCGTCAGGTGATTAGCACCGCGTTTCAAGGGGTACGGAGAGACGCCAGGAGCGCGAGAGGCGCCAGTCGTACGGGACATCTACTGTCAATGTGTACGGCAGGTAGTCATGGGATGAAGCTAGTCTGCTGACTTGCGCGCGAGACGTCGGGGGCTTCGGGTGAAGTTGCTTCTTCCTACAAGATTGGAGATGGGTATGGGCGACGATGGACAACGGATGTACATAGCTAACTACGTAGCTTCCGCTTCTTTAAACCTTCGCGCTCCATAGATCAATTCTCCTTCATTTCACTCGGTACATAGAATCTGGAGGTGTCGAGATATCTAAATTCATTGCCCGTTTCCTCGACTCTTCATCTCTTCATCTCTAGGACGATCGAAAGTCTGGCCTCCAACCACAACGCAAACGTATACATCGTCAACCATCCTTGGCTATGTCACAACTATTCTGAAAGGGGCAGTGTTCAAGCGGTGCAAAGGAGCAATTTTTGATCCCTTGAGCGATTGCGTGATTGACTCCTTAAAACGGTTACCGAGATGAAACCACGTCCCTCCTTTCATCTGAGCCAGCACGCAATGGGGTCATATTTTTCAGGACAACCCTGGACGTTCGCTGTCAGAGGCTTTCTTGCCATGTATATAAAGAGTGCGAAAGTCCTCTCATCACCGACCACATTGCGAATATAAATGTCCCTCATCCCATCCCTGTGCAGCCCATCACCAGATCTGTTTCGGACATGGACTATAACGCCAAGTCTTACCCCTTTACAAGCTTAGACGGCTCGAGGGGTGATCCGAGCGGTGATTTTCAAGACCTATTAGTATCATTGGACAACAGTTGTTCAAATCCGCATGAGAGTGTTCTTCTCCCCTATAACAACTCCGCGTGGGATCCAGGTCAACAGTATCTGGCTGCCGATCTTCGAACTGGACGGCAATGGAGTGGCAACAACACTTGCGCCGCCCATTATTGGGATCCACAGGCGACTTCATTGTTTACAAGCCCGACCTTTCAGCCGCCATCAAGGCTCGCGATGACCAGCTCCCACATGGGCACCTACGCAGAAGTGGGAATCGTGCCATCCTCAGCCCCAGAGAAGAGAGGTGCCCGCCGAAAATCTCGCCGAAACCAGGCTTGCAAGGCGTGCCACAACAGCAAGGTAAAATGCTCGAGTACAAAGCCTTGCAACCAGTGCACTTCAAAAGAAATCTTTTGCGAGAACAGACCTCATTTCCGCAGGCGTCTTTCGCAAACATTTAGGTCCCTGGAGCTGGGCGACCCGGGTGTTCATTGCCTACTTGCGCCCCCGCACAATGTGGTTCACACTCCCCATTCGCTTCACAGCCACGGCGGACAGCTTACCTTCCAGTCGAGCAACAGGGCCAGAAGCGGTGATTTTCCGGCTCCATCAACGGATGACGGTGGTTTGGATCCGTATCAGATTGATCCTTCCACCCATAACTACACCGCATGGGATCCCGAACAAGAATCTCGAGCCGTTTATGCTGGAACTGGACTCCTTTGGAGCGACAGAAACCTTCCCTCCACACATTACTCGCATACACAGACGACTCCATCGGTCACGAGGCCCAATTTTCAACCTTTATTAATGACAGTGGCCTGCGTGGAGTGCCGTAAAGCATCGAAAAGATGCACGAAGGCAAATCCCAGCTGCGGGCGATGCCTTCTGAAAAGGAAAGCCTGCAAGTACGAACCCGATCGCCGCAGGAGACGTTCACCCAGCAAGGCTGAGACTCCGGATCCACTTCCCAGCCACGGTTGGGATCCTTACCCCCGATATAGCAGTCAATGCAAAATGGCAACCCCGTCCGTCGAACAGTCAAATCAGAGGAACCCACAGTATAGCCAAGACGTATACACCATGGACCCCTCATACTGTCATTGGGGATTGCAAAACTTCATCCCCGACGGCCAGGCGGGAATGAACGGAGTCATAAGCTACAACCGGGCGGCTGTGCCTGAGGCGAATGACCAGGTAGTGCAGGTGCCCTCGTCTGCAATACTTCGTGGCTCAGGCGACACCAACTATCTGTCTTTTGATGAACCACAACATCCCCAGGACTGCGGACATCTGTTAGATGCTATGACCTGCTTGCGCCCACATGATGAATGGCCTCCCGACCATGCTAGGAACCGAGCTTCGTTATCCTTCACTGAATGCGCGAACATCTCCGAGTTCGAACCTGCAGTGCATCGAGCTGGTTTGGTCGATACGCCCATTCCTGATTCTACCAGCTTGCATGCCACAGGCTTGCACGCGTGGATGCACCCAGGGTTTTCACCAGACTATCACAGCTTCTATAAGTACGATAACGAGCAGGTCCGAGATGAGTTCATGCATTCTTATGTCCCTCCTGAAGTCCCGCAAATCCGGCCGGAGGAACGACCGAACGGACTCGCGATCCAACGGGAGTTTTCCCAAAACCTTCCCCTGTCTGGCAACCTCCAGGAACTTCAGCTACACTCTACAGCGTACTGATAGACGGCCGTCTGAGGCAGATCAGGAGGCAAACACAGTGTTGAATACATAGGCAATGTCGACGGGAAGGAGTGGTCGATACGAACTGAAAATTTGGAAGATTCCGGCTGTAAAGTCCTATCGTCCAGCTTGTTGTTACAATCGCACACGGCAGTTTGTTCACTGCAATGACACCTGTTGAAGAGCTACTCTCTATATGCTCGCATAGTGGCCACGATTCTAAGTACCCTAGAGCTTGTGACGGGGAGTGTTGAACTATACCCTCAATCAGATCTCACGCCATGTATCCTGGATTATTCGAGTCAAAGAAGCAAGCCAGGGCTGAGCTGTGCTCGAACATATCGTCAGATATATCGCTCATCCCCCTATTCTCTTTAACCCCACTAGAGATTTGCAAGAGCGGATTATTTTGTTATTCGTATGTTTGCCGAGCAAGCGATCCTAACGGGCTATGTCTATCTGCCATCGGGTGTTCCTCGCTGTTTGACCAGAACCTGACAGGTCGAAGTCTCCGTGCAGACCTTATATCGGTCATAACGCTCAGTCGCGAGCCACTGGTGACGCTCATGGAAAGCATTTCTAAGTTCTGATGCATCTTTGAAGCAACATCCAAAGACCCCGACCAAGCAGTGCTAATTGCACTTGCACGCTGACCTGAGGCATACGCACCTAAGCACAATCTACTGCAGAGTGCCCCTTAAAGCTTCAGCTACGTGAGCCCACTGTCCGTTATACACTGGTAAATCATCTTGCTTGGCCAACTGACAGGAATCGGTGACAGACTCCGGCTAGGGAAGCAGGAAGAGAATCGCACGAAGCAAACAAATTCAATGTCCTTTCAACGTGCTCCGGACAAACCTTTTCCAATAGCCTGAAAGTACAACTCACTGCATCATAGCAGTGTCAAGATCTCGATCTACTTCGTATCAAGACGTTTCACATACACCGCCTGCCAGTCCGCCTCGACCAACAGCCGATATCTCGCCGTCATCGCTCGTTTGGTCATCCTCCTCGGAACGAACCTGTCAATCGGATTCGCAAGCGCCATCTCGATAGCCCTCTTGAACTCAGTCTCGTTCCCCTTCTTGACGTTATAGACAAACGGCTCGCCGATATCGAAGAGTCCTTCGTGTTGGCTATGCCAGGCCGACACATCGTCCGGATTATTGCGGTCCCAATCCCTAATCGAGTTGACGAATGGCACGCCCATGCAAAGAGCGTCATAAGGCGTCGGTGAAAGCCTTGGGTCGCCTAATCCTATCAGAACCTTGCTCTTCCCCAGCTCGCGGTGAAAGTCTTTCATTGACATGAATCCGAGGTTTTTGATGGCGGAATCCGGGAGCGCGCTGCCTACTTCGCCCATCCCAGCGATGAAGTCGATACCCAATTCGTCCTTAATATCGCTGAACACATGGTTCGGGAATTTAGTCCGGGATGACTCGAGATACCCCTCATTCTTCCCCAGTATGTAAGCCCGATGTTCCCTCTCTCCAAACGGCACAACATCTCCACACCAATCCTCCACCGAGTACCCGATATACATCCCAAACTCCCTTCCTTCCTCCGCAAGAGACGGAAAAGTCGCATACGGTTCCGGAGAGATGCTCCACAGAGCACCGAAAGGATGTTGCTTCGTATTGTCCCAGAAATGGAATCCGAACATTTTCCATAGAGGAACGCCTTGCGGAAAGTCCATAGTCTGCGCGCACCGCCATTCTGCGTGAGGTTCATATTCTTCCGACTCGGGAGCCAGTGCTCCAGGTGCGTCGGATGACCTTTGACCGTATAGACGAGGGTGTCCGTAGAACACAGGGGCCTTCCAGCGAGCTGTTTCTCCCCCCTCTTCGAGCTTGGTCCATTCTTCGCGTGTATGGTTCCTGACTTCTCCCGTATCGCCCGCTTCCGCGCTCACATACGAGATCAGCGCACCTCGCCAGATCTCCGTCTCTGAGATGACTGTCGCAAACTCGCGCACTCCGTGCCGCCTGCATTCCCGGATGTTGCTGGTCTCGGCGAGGATGATCTGCACGAGGTCAGGAATCGCACGGTAGATGTCGTAGATCTCTACGGTGTCGTAGGCGTAAA
Source organism: Naganishia vishniacii ANT03-052 (assembly GCA_015708705.1). NCBI lineage: Eukaryota > Fungi > Basidiomycota > Tremellomycetes > Filobasidiales > Filobasidiaceae > Naganishia > Naganishia vishniacii. The sequence continues at coordinate 1,156,438 of MU158395.1, read as the reverse complement.
GGGAGGAGTAGCCGAGTTCGTCTAAAGTGGCCTGTACCGAGCGCGCCCTGTAATAAACCAGTTCAAGGAAGAATCAATTTTCGGATCGAATACCTTCAACGACCTTGCATACCAGATATCCTCTCCGCTGACCCAGCCAATATGCACCGCGCCAAAATGGAAGCTTCCAAGCACAATTACCGTCATCTCTTCTGGAGAACACGTCACAGGTACTTGCTGTCCGCCGACTCTCGATGCTTGAGGTATCTCTGCAGGCGAAAGTGACATCTCCAGGCAATCACGAAGCCGAGTAAAGACGTCTTGATTGAATCTTCGTGCGGATTTGAGTCCCTCTCTGTGAAAGTCAACAGTCAGCGACCACTAACGAAGAGATGCAGACAAAAGACTCACTCTGCACGCCACCTCTGATCATAGTTCTTCAACAACCATTCCAGCCCCTTCAACGTTTCTGTTGTCTTCTCCATCGACCACCGCTCGATATCCGGATGCGGCTCCACCAGCCTGGGCAACCTCAACTGTTCCGGCTGAAGGTAACCCTCATCCACTCTGATCATCTGCTCCCTCGAATCTGCTCGGTCCCGAAACAGCTGGCATTCACCGAATGACATGCATTCCATCAGACGGAACGCGAATCCTTGCCGATCGGTTGAGTTTGTTCCGCTTAGGGGGCCGGTGTAGGTTGGGAAACCGGGGATGGTGGTGACGTCCGAAAAGAGTGGTTGAGAGGGGACGCTGAATAGCGCCAAGATGGTGAAGAAGGTAAGGAAGAGGAACACGGTTCGTCGTGATCTAGAGAGGTAGGTCAAGTCAGCAAAGATTAACGCCGATAACGGAGATAAACGGAAAACTCACCTCCTTCGGATGGTCGCAACACCCAGCTTGACAAGATACGTCGGCCCAGTCGCCCTCCGTTCCGTATCAGGCTCATACAACCCCACCCTCGCTTCATCCCGACTGGGCGAACCAGGCACCTGCCCCACCGCGTCTACCATCTTCAACAGCTCTGCCGGAGACTGCTCGGCTTTGTATATCGATAGGATGGGGATATTGGTGTCGAGGGATAAGGTTCTTCTGAGAGTGGCGTTGGCGATTGCTGAGCGGCGTAGGGTTGTCATGCTCGACCAAAAGGCAATTGACCGAGTAAGCGACAACCTGAGAACGCATGACTAGCACCACCCTATCTCGTAGACTTGTACTCGGCCGAGAATCTGATTCTTGTCTCCTATCATGAGCTGGCAACGCAGTCGAAAGTAAATTAAACAACACAACGAACACCTTTCCAGCGATGATGGAATCCCAACACAATACTCCTATTCGGGTCGGGCCCGATAAGCGGAGCTACAGTGAATGTCGCGCCTTGAAACGCGCAAGGGGTATCCGTCGATCGGTGATAAGGGCTGAAATAGGGCCTCTCTCGGCTGTAAGGGCAAGTGCCTCATCTGCGTCTTCTTCCTGTCGACGTCGTGGATTCATAGCTCCTCTGACTTGCAGAAGCAAGCGATATGACCATATCCACCCACGGCGATCTACGAAAAGAGCCACAATATCTAGCAGACAACATGTTTATAGGCAGCAAAAAACTTATCATACAACGAATACAGATCGCGGAGCGCAGCTCCTGTTTTCGGGATCATTAGAAGCGGCCGAGTCGATGGCTAGTAGGGTATACGATATCGATAGGAAGGTCGCCTGTCGACAGTTTAGATCAGCTTCATGCCCATGACCTATAACCCCTAATTACTCACCTCGAGCACACCCCTCACATTGAAATCACGCTCTGTCCAGCAGAATCCTCCGGCTCATCCACCATTTTCCAAAACGCATCAAACATGTCCGAAAAGTCCAACAGACCATCCCAATCCACCTCCTTCCCCTCTACCCCTTCCATGTCCCTCTCCACACCCTCGCCTCCTGCCGAAACATCCCCCATCAGCGTCTGCCCTGGCCTCTCCATCACAGGCGTCACCAACTCCTCCTCAAACGGCATCCCATTGAACTGCGCCACATCCGAAACATCGCTTGGCGTGGTCTGCATGTATACCGATCCTCGGGGTGATGCGTCGAGGAGGCAGGAGGAGTCGATCGCTAGTGCGCTGAAGGATGGGTCGTATTCTGATACTGGGCGGGTCTTGGGTGTAGTGGGTCCGGCGAGGATTGGTGTAGACTGCGGTGGTGGTGGGAGGATTTGGTCTGGCGTATTGGCATCTGAGAAGTAGGTTGCTGAGCCATTCTCGGAGTATGGGGTGGTGTTGACAGAATTCGTTGTACCGCCGGTCAGGATCCCCTTGAGCATCTCGAAAATGGCAGGATCGATATCCATCTCGTCTCCTGCCTTGGTCTGCGCATCCATCTGCTCGAACAGGTATCTTACCTGATCTGCGTTCAAAGACTGTCCTTCCGGCCTCGAACCTTCCGCCCCGTCCATCTCATCATGCGGTTCTCTCCCGTCCCTGCCCTGCGCAGAACCAGTCTGACCTTCCTGGATCTCCGGCGGAGTCATGCTGGATACTGACGACTCTGGCGACTGCAAAAACGCACCGAAATCCAGATCATCCAGATCCTTCAACAGATTCCGAGCGGCCGCATCAGCGTCCATTCCAGAGCCGGATCCGACGCCAAAGAGGGTGGAAAAGTCGATTGGGTCGAACTGAAGAGGTGTTTGGCAGATAGCGTTCGAGTTTTCGTACTGGTTGATCGTACCTTCGGTAGACGGTGGGCCGGTGAATGGCAAGGATCCCATGTCTGAGGGCGTAGGGGGGAGGAAGTTGAACATCGGTACCATCCCATTCATTCCGTCTATTCCACCCTTGATCCCCACATCCCCCGTATCCAGCAACATGTCCACGTTTTCTGCAGAGGATCCAGATACTGATCGGTCGTTGAGGGCACCGAGAGGTAATGTGAGAACGCTATCATATGAGCTCGATGATGCGAGACGACTGCTGAAGCCTGATACGGATTCGTCGCCAAGAGCGCTGTCGATCGTGGATACGGAACTGGTTGATGTAAGCCTGGACTGCTCCTTGCGCACCGAGCTCAAGATGTCTTGGGTCGTAAACTGTGGAGCGGCAATCGAGGCAGCAATGGCAGGCCTGGATGATTGCGAAGCTTGGACATTCTCGCTGTGTTGTAATGTCGACCCATTTTGCTGAATCGACGAGATTGGGGCTGTAAGTGAAGTGGCCTTTTTTCCCCCCAAACGACTCTTGCGCAACGGCTTGATCTTTCTCGAGAGTACTGTTGATGAGCCAGACGCAGACTGTAGGAAGAGCGTTGTCAGAGTTCCATCCTCCATATCAACAACCATTACCTCAAAGGTTCGACTCACATCGGCGTTAGCAGACGCGCCCCACCCAAAACCAGCCAAATCCCGAGGCTCGGTGATCATTAAATGTGAACGAGAGACAATAGCCTTCATCACAAGTTGAATGTTGATCAATCAGTTGATTTTTTCTATTGTTCTCGAGCTGGAGCTGTGCTTACCGAATTGATATTGTTCAACTCGTCACCAAGCTCCGCTCGAGATATCGACTTGATAGGAGGTGCCAGTGTGAGAAATGGGTCTTGGGGAACAGGTTTGCTGTGAAGGGTGATGTGTTGGGCGAGTGGTGAGTCTGTTGGGTTGCGGAGATGTTGTTCGACTTCATGAAGGGATGTCATGGTGGATGCTGTTTGCGAAACTGACATCGTTTGGGGTTCGAGCTGCTTGCAGGACTGCTGTCGCCCGCGTTTGGGGAGGGCGTTGATGCGACGGGAACGGTTGTTCTGGAACTGTAACAGTACGATACACCATAATTCGGAACTGATGCATGATATTGCGAAGAAGACGTCCACTCACCCAGGTCGTTACCTGACGGTATGTCATCCCAATCTGTAGCGCTAGCAAGTCCCTCTCGGCGTCACTCGGCAGCGGATTGGCGGCGAACGCTCTGCGCAATAGGTCTTTCCCGCCCGCCTGTTAAAGCAAGTAGTGGAGTCAGACGTTGTGGGTATGGAAGGAAATCTGTTTACAGTCCAGCATACCTTCTCCGTAACGATGGATTCTCCAACTGAACCTCTACGTGTGTTCTGGTGCAACTTTCGAAGTATAACACCAACCAACTTCGCCTCCGAGTCCTCATACCACCTTGAGAATCCGTGACACACCTGTTCCTGCACCTTGCGATCCGATAGTCCTCCAAACCGTTCCGTAGACCTGACAGTGCTACAAAACGTCTGAAAGTCGCGCTGTACCATAGTTCGAAGCCGTTCACATTCCTGCCAATACCGGTTCTTTATCATTTCTGTTATGAGGCGGGCTCCACCAGCGTATCCAATTGGGTCCAGCCTTGACATTGTATGGCGCTGGGCTGGAAACCGGATGTCGATTTCTGGAGATATCGAAATTGTGATCGATTGCGTAGTTGGGTATACCGGTACAGCACTCTGAATCTTGTCGCAAATATCAATGATTTCCTGACAATACTGATCTGACATCGTGGGCGATCGATCACAATGATACGGGCCCCTGTCTATCACACTTATTAGGTGCGAGAAGATTTGAGCTCAACACCATCTCAGTCTCATATGGCTCAAGCTTAATCGCCTTCGCCTTCGGGAGCGCATGAGCGATCGGGCTGATCATAAGATTATTGAACAATAGCAGTGCGATAGCAGTTGAAGGTAGAACAATAGGGGTTTTAGGTGCACTGTGATTGTTTATGTATCGCGCATGATTGTTTGATTGCCCGAATCATGTGTAAGCTATCTTACATTCGCCATTCGCTAGATGGCCTCAGCCTCGTTATAGTACAATCGACCCATATCAGAGGACCAGAATGCGCATACGCATCTTTCGCCTTTGAAACATCAGCGGCGTCAACCGAAAAAGCAGCACCAACCGAAAAAGCAGCACATCAAACTTGGCGTGGGACCGATATCGTAGCCCAAGCAACGATAACTTCGGATCGAACTCTTACGCCATGGAACGGTTTGTCGAAATGCTGCTCAATTTCGATGCCGAAAGACTCTTGTCAGACAGTGGGGAGGGCTCGAGATGGGTAGTTGCATGGCGCGGGCTTGTTGTTCAGCTTCGAGAAAGGAGAACAGGTATCGAGGATAACATTATCGACCTGATCCGCCAAGTCAGTCACAACCAGCAAACCATAGTGCAAGCAATGCTGGGCATCGAGAACGAAGCCAAGGAGTCGATGGAACAGCTTCAAAAAAGTCTGGAGTCTATGCAATTCGTTCAGAATGATTTCGCGACAACGAAACGGAAGACAACCAACAACTTGCCTTCCTCCGACAACTCATGTTCGGTTCCCCCAGACGCCGAGCACCACCTCCGTACCTGGTTCGCCTCCAATATCACCCACCCCTTCCCCGACAAGCCCACCAAACAAAGCTTCACCCTCAAAACCGGCATGAACAACCAGCAACTCGCCACCTGGTTCACCAACATGCGCCGTCGGTCGGGGTACATCGAGTACCTTCGGTCGTATGCGAGCGGGGATCGGAGGCAGTTTATGGAGATGTGTGGGGCTGCCATGCAGGGGGAAGGTAATGACGAATTGCGGGAGTTGGTGGTGGGGATGCAGAAGTATGCGAGGAAGAGCCCGAGGGGAAAAGTTGGCGATTGGTTGTTGAACGTGAGTTTGATTGGTGTGTATCGGTTTCATGACTAAAAGTTACTCCTATTACAGATCATTGAAGAAAGAATTACGGGAGAAGACACCCCTCGAGCATCAAAGAGACCCCGTCTCGCCGGTTCCATCGATGTCGAGGTCGAAGATGAGCCACTTCTGCCACCGGAGTACACCATCGCTCCGTCCAGAACCCACGAAGATCAGACATCGAGCGATAATGAGGCAGGGAGGCCACCAACGCCTATCACGGAGGTCAAGAAGAATGGCGAGAGTCCATTGGTGGCTGAGGTTGCAGTCGATACCGAATCAGAACCAGAACAGGCCGAGCGCGACCCTACTCCAGTCAAAGTGACGAAACCCAAGGCCGCGAAACCGCCCAAAACCAAGAAGGTCAAGACATACACCTTCGCCATCGGTTCAGGACACGAAACGCTCCCACAAACCCCTTCAACGAGTCGTCGAAAGCCAGCCGCCACCTGTCGACCGAGTCCTCTTCGGACTGTCTCCTCGGCGAGCGATTCCTCAGAGCAAGTGGTAGACAACACCCTCCGATCGGTGTCTGGCTCCTCGTTCACGACGAGTTCATCCAACGTATCGTCACAACTCAACTTTTTCTTCCCTGCCTATAACGCCAACATCACCGCTTCTCCCGATGCCCTAGCCCCTCCAGGTTTTCCATTCCCACACCAGGCCGTATCATACCAGCCGACGCAACAGCCCATCTTCTCGTTTGGCATGCCAGACACCAACACATACATCTTCAGCCCGAACTTACCGCATTCCGTCCCATTTCCGGCTTACTACCACTCCCCCGCTTACGCCAACTACCAACAGCCCATGCTCTGCCCTCCGATCCAGCTGGACATCCCTGCGCCCCGAATGTACGCCTACCACCAGCCGTTCCCGACGTACTACCAGGCGGAGGGATGCGATTCAGCGATGACTTTGGGTCGATGAAGCGAGGGATTGAGGCGGTGTCGGGTGGGATAGGGGATGAGCGAGTGTTTAAAGTGCCGAGGGCCGGGGAGATGTAAGGTGGTGCTCGTGGGGTTGCGTTCAGTGTGTGAGTGGGTCGTCGTTCCGTTTTGAGGAAGAGACGTTGTTGACCAGACCTTTGCTCCCAAAGTCGCGCCCCTGTACTATTCGTCGACCATATACCCGTCCATTATACCGCACTCCGTTGTGTCCAACATGTCGCCCAAGTTTCGTTTCGATTTGTCTCTTGCTAGTTGTACCCGTATCGTTGCAGTGGCTATATCCATTTATTTTTGGACCGCACCGTCACGCACTAGACCCACAAGGTCTAGCCCTCTGGTCAAGGCTCTAAGCCGCCTGTCTGAACCTGATCCGTTGAGGTTTATATAGCTACTCGAGGTGGATGGTTAATTAACTGGAAGCCGGTTAGGTGGTCACGTGACAACTCCTGCATCGCCGTTAACAGCCCATAAGCTCTCAACACTCGGGCTGCCGCTTCTCCTTATGAATCGCCTAACGAGACTGACAGCACAGCCATCCAAAGTCGCCCTCATATGAGCAGAGTTCTCAGCGACAAGTACAAGATACCCCTCAGTCTCCTGCATTGTCTTGCCGAGATGCACGGACCGCGATGTCTTTTGGTAAGGTTCGCTCCAACCCCAACTTTCTCATGACCGCCTTGGACTGCTCGCAAGTCGAACCGCAATGTGAACGAAAAGAAGGCCCGGGGGATCACTCTGTGTCAAGATGTCACGTTAAATACTAACGGGGTGAAGGACCCGTCAAACTACACGACATGGGCATAACAGTCTCCTACCGACATCGTGGCTCAACCACCACTCAGGTAACAAGTCGCTTCACCGTCGAAACAAAAACTCTATGCATCGCAATCGCACGCCATTGTCTCAATTTCGGCCGTATCCGGATTCAACGCACTGCCATGAATCAGGGGGATGTGAAGACTGTCGGCCAGGGTGCTGGGTTGAAAGGAGGGTCGCGTAGGATGAAGGGGTTTACAGAATTTGATGGACGGAGGACGTGCACAGCATGTAAGCATGTCCCTCCGAGTTGCGAATAGCCTCGAGGCGAAAGCATACATATACAACGCTATGATTTTTTTCCAAAGTGACCAGTTCAGGTAAAACGCCACTCCTCAATTCCACTCCGACGAATCCTGCCAATAAGCCAGCGCTCAACCACCTATTCATTTTCGGTCAAATAACACACAACAGCCAACATGTCTAATCTGTCAGACATCAACCACGGATCAGAGTACTTTCCGCGCTCATTCTTACCGGATGCCCGGTCCGGAGCTCAGAGCTTCGAGTCAAGAACATCAGCAGCGAGGGATACATCTCTCAACGAGACTCCATCATCCCTAAGCTCTATCCTCTCGGTTGACGACAATCCCTCTGGTTCCACTTACCAACTGCAGGGGTTCATCTCGGGCTTACAACGAGCTGTGGAAAAAGTGTTGTTGTCGCCTTCGGCATCTTCTGGTGGTCCCGGGTCGGAACAAGTAGGAACTCCGAGTGCCAAGTCAGAGGCGACTCTTGATGTTCAACTGGGACAGCGCCGCTTAGGGGAAGTCGGTGGGGAGTATCTTCCGTAGACTGGATGTCGCGGCTACGGCAGGCTCTCATGCGTGATAAGGAGGGATAATATGGGGCTAGCCGCACTGGTGATTTCACTGTATATTAACGCCTTGGCTGATATTTCGGAAATGAGCGATTCCCATGCGTAGCATCCTGAGCATTGGCGTAGTCGCGTCTACATGTCGTACATTGTTGTCGCTTCACACCAGATGGAAACTGGAAAGCGAAATGCCACGTAACGACTGGGAATTCGAATACGCTTACACCCTCCTTTCGTAGGACCTTATGGCATGACCGGTTGACTAATCATTCTCAGACAACACGGACAACCGAGACTACCACAATAGGGGTCCAAGCTGTGAGACCGGTTTGTCTAATATAGCTTTGCAGGCAATGTCAAGGGGAGAGGGCGGGAGGTCCGTGCTGACAACGTAAAACGATTGGAGGCCTTTGGCCAGAAGCAGACAGATCAGGGGGTGGACAGCCGAGGAAGGGAGAACCCTTACTGACTCCAACTCTGATTGATTGACGTAGCAGTGACTCCCAAGCAGTCTACGACTGCTGCGATTTCGGTAACCACTGTTCCCCCTCGACGGCCCGTTCACGATCTAGCAATAGCGACCACCCCACGGGCGGCTGCCCTCGGGAGAATTGGCACAGAACGTAAGGTCAACTCGTCGGGTCAATTACTTGACAAATGGCTCACTTCCATCCCTTCTTACCAGCCGCCAGAGGTGGAGGACGTACGGGTGGCGGAAGATGAGACCCATTCAGAGGCGGATAGGATGCAGGTCGAGGTCGAGGTCTGTCATATTCTCTCTGTCACCAAGTTCATCAGCTGACTGACCAACCTCTTGTTTCTACTCAAGCTAGGCTGTTCACTATCCATCAGAAGTTGTATCGCAAGCAGCATGGAACAGAAATTCGCGGTCACTGCATACGCCGCGTTCAGCTGGGCGAAAGACGCCACGGTCCCGGTTGCTGCCCCTGTCGTTCCATCTACCACTACGCCCGTCAAACCTCCTTCATCATCAACTGCCTGGACCTCCATTCCACCTGACATTCCGAGGCCTCCAACTCGCCTCGCAGTAGTTGCCATCCCGCCGCCTGGGTCAGACCCGTCCCGGCCAGCCTGGAGATTCGCCTCTGCCGCAACCGAACGCGATTCTAGTCCGGAGGTTCCGCTGAGGCAACACTCCAGCAAAAGGCCTTCTCCTGTATCGAACCGGTGCACCAAAAAACTCAAAGCCGAGGCCTCGCCAGGCGTTAAACCCAAGCTGGACCGTCCGTCAACCCGAATAGCACCTGCGCCTCAGGTCCCTCCTCAACTTCCCGCCACGAGGCCTCAACTTTCCTCTCCCTCACCCAACACGTCCGTGTCATCCATCATTTACCAACGTCTGCCCTTCACCGAGATTGAAAAGAAGGACTTCTGCGTGTTTCTCGCAGCTCGATGGGACATGAATGAGAGGGAGATCCTAGTTCGATGTAGGGTGTATCAGGCTTTTGTGAGTATTGCCTACCTTCTGCTCTGGCGCAACTTTCTGATCGAAAGCTAACCTATTTGTTCCACTCTTTAGGTGACCGCCGGACTCCACGACCACTCATACCTCGCCAAGCACTACACCGACCACTACAGGGATTATCGAACCAAGATACTAACGCTAAAACGCGAAAACGGCACTCACCTGAATTTCTCGCCATCGTCCGCCAAACGCTGTTCGGGATGCAAGGGAACATCTCCGGCTTTATCGGCTGTTCCTTGGCTAGAAACTCCCCTGTTCTACTGCAAGAACTGCTCAACCGGAAGCGAGCGATTGCGTGGAATATCGGGAGGGCTTTCGAGTTATTTGGTAGAGAGGAGGAAGATCGTGCACCAGTTTGAGCAGGAGATCGGGGCGTGTCGTCGGTCGAGAAAGGTGTATAGAAGGATGCCTTTGCTCTTTATGGCTTGCAGTCACAAGCGCATGTTGTATTCGGCTTAAAAAAGCCAATTCGTAGATGTGAGATGTTTGGACATTGTTTGTCTTCGACAGTAAGAATATTGATGTTCAAAGTAAGATTGTTCTGTCTTTGACACTCGCGTTTGCCCTGACGCCGGGTCGTTTTCGTATTTGGTTCAGACTTCTGAAGAATTGCATTGACGAGCGTCATTTGAGAGCTCTCCGGCTTTTGGCACAGATGACCAGTGGTTCCTTTCTCATCCTCGTCCATTCAACGGATATCACTCCATAATTGAGATCTTGATGTGCAAGCACAAATGAGGCTTTCAAATGGGTGAAACTAACGTCTATATGGATGCGATACGTCATGACAAAGGCACAATGCCCTTTACCTCTTAAGGTACTCTATTGCCAACTACTCGCTTCAGACCGACAATCATCTCCTAGATTAAGCCCAGATCATGGCATACGTTCCTATCAAAGTATGCTCTGCCCCTGCGGAAGCGCTGACCTTCGATATTTGAAATTCGGTGGAATGTGATTTGCTGAAGACGCTCATCCAACGTGTCACGAAAGTCAAGGAGAGTTTGACGGATTCCGCGCAAGTCAAGGCCACGGACTATATCAAGTGAGTGAGAAAATAGACGGACCTAAGGAAGCCGTCTCAGGTCGATTTTCGTTACGTTGTAGTCGACTCCACGTCGATGTGTAACAGCGATCAGTCCGGGATATTTGGGTGCGCTAGCTCAGCATAGTCAGGCCTTCGAGGTGCAGGGATTCCCCTGCTGGCGATTATCGCAGTGGCCGTAAACTAGATCAAATGATCCTCATTTCCAGCAAGTAGGGGTTAGCAAAGGAAAAAACGGATAATGGAGTGCCCCAAGCGCTTTTGTCGATGCCTTTCGGAGCTATCCTCGTTCCTGTGCCAGATACATAGATATGTATGTCTTAGCAAGCGTTGGAAAGGGATTTTGAGCATGTATCACAGTTCCGCGAACGGACAATCGCGCCACCAGTCTGAACCTATTTACCAACTCATTACCGGTCTCGCTGCACCCCACTCTTACATCGTTCGGAACTAAATGTCGCCACCAGGATTCTGCACATACAGGTGTCAGTGATCTTGTCCAATCGACTGGCGCAAGACGGCAAGACACGGATCCATTGCGGCTCTCTCCAACACTAGATCGTTACAGCTTGAGGTTCCCGTAATCCCGTATCGGCAGATAAGGTGCTAGCTTGCCGACCAGCAGTTCAGCGTAAAGTGGCTGACTTTACAGGAGGCACGTAAGGCACGCCAGCGGGAGCAAGGATAGCCGCGGATGTGAGAGCCTGACCTGGAGGAACCAGTCGCCGAACCGTGCAAGAAACGAGACCAGGCCTGAGTGGGAGCCTTCTTCGCCCTCTTCTTCGTTTTTAGCACACCCTTATATCGTAGAGAGTTGACTCTCAATTCTGCCATTTTTCATAAACTTTACCAAATTGCTTGACCTCGCTCGCGCGCAAGGACACCGTCCCTTGTACGCTCGGAGCAGCAGCTTGCCTAGCTACAGTCGTCGTCATTTAATAGTCAATAGTCAGTATCAGCATCGTAGCGTCGACCATGGAAGTACCTCAGCATCGCTGCAACGTCCGCGATAAGAAACCAAGGAAAACAACTCCTTTCTTGATGCCAAAAGCTAAAAGCAGTTCCGCAAGCCTCTACCTAGCGTGATTTCCCCGTGCGTTCCATCGTGAAACGGGTGTCACCCTGGAGGCGTTTTTTGCATCAAAATAAAAGCGTCCAAAGGTAGCCAAAGGATGGGAACGGTTTTGGTTCCGGTGGTCTTCGTTGTTTTGATTCTTTCTGGGGTCGACACTACAGTGGGGTTTGAGATCACTCAGCAGTATGTGGATGGGTATATTAGTGTCGAATGGCAAACAGCTGAATCCTGCATCATCACCACTAGCGGCTTCTCTGACATCCAGTTCTTCCATTTCACATGACCTTTACCATCCTCCATTATGGCGATTAGTCAGAAGAAACCGCCAGCGAAAAAGACCACAGCAAAACCTCGCGGCAAACGTGCAGTCGTTCCCCCTCAGCCTTCGAGATCAACCTCTCTTCGGCCCACATCCAAGTCACATGCAGAGTAGGTGACTGTTACAATAAGTCTGTGGCAGAACCTTTTCAGAATGCTGATCGACTGGACATTTCCACCAGTCCCGATGTGGCTCCTGAAACCAGTAATCAGATCTCCCTTCCTTCTTCAGTGTCACCTACCGCTTTGGATTTCAATGTAGACAACAAGCAGTCGGGAAAAACAGCCAGCAAGAAACGGAGTGTTCAGCTACCCAAGATAGTCGAGTTGTCTGTGGAGCAAGGGGATAGTCCTCCGTCGGACTTGTCATCAGCAAAAGGTAAGTCAAACGCGATGTGTAGCTATTTTACCTATGAATGGCTTTGGACAGCTTAATCGTTCTAGGTTCTCCTGATCCAAGCTTACCATCTATCGCCGCCGAGGCAACAGCAACAGCCAGTATGACACTCATTGATTGGAGACGATCAGATCACGAGCAACCGTCGGGAGGGTCGAGTTGGAAGAAAAAATTGTCAGGGAACCCACGGGATGACGAACAGCGCAGTGGTACGCAATGGAATGAATTAGTAACCAGATATTAGCCAATATCTGTATGCTGATCCTCTAACCCTGATGGCTCGAACCTTTCCTACAGAACAGCAAACAGGGCATCAGCAAGCGATGTCAGAAAGTCAAGCGATTTCATCTAGATATAGTCGGGCAAATGACGATGTGAGAGAGCTGTCAAACAACGAATCATAGTTGCCATGTAGCTAATCGGATTCATCTCTGAAACAGCATCATCAGACGCCTTACGATATGGAGAGTCCGAAGATTACGACCGAAGCAGCGCAAGGCGGGAAGGATGACGGAAACGGGCCATCGCAGCACGCAACCAAACAATACACTGGAATGACCGGTGCGGCACCTCTTCCGGAATGGCGCGTCTCCTTCGCCGACACCTCCGCAAAACAGTCACCCTATTCAAAAAGCACTTCCTTGGCACCTCCACACCATCTATCTATGTCGCACGTTTTGCCTGGAATACGAAGTATTGGAGGCCAATATGATTACTATGATGTCAGTCTGTCGTTCGTTGCAAAATTGGCAGGACTTAAGATACTAATCAGCATGTTCTGCCAAACTAGCCATCTCTGCGTCCCGGATCCGCTCAGAACAGTTTTCAACTTCCACCCCTTGCATTTCCCGGTCCCGCCGCATACAGCAACTCCGGCTATTCCGAACTATTGTTCCCGGATGACCTTTCTCATTCTTCAGCACGACAACCAGCCTTTGGATACACTGGGTCGCTTTCGGAATTTGGTGTTGTTCATGGAGGATCTCAGATCCAGCCACGCACTAGTGGACCGCTTTCTGGTTTTGGAAGTGTCCACAGCCTTCCTGATCAAAGAACACCTCTTCCGTCGATCTTACATTTTTCGGCAAGACCTCCTTCCTCGAGCATGTTCAAAGCTTCAGAGAGCTCAACCTCAACTTCCTCCGGCAGTCAGATCGCGCAACTAGTGAACAACAGTATATCATCAAGTAGCGGCAATCCGGAATCATCAAGTCAACAGCATCCTACGTATACTCCGTATTCGAGTCACACTTTAGCGTCGAGTATCGATTCAGCTTTGAGCACGCACGTAGATGGGGAGGAAGGGAGTAGTGGAACAGCGAGATACATGGTAAAGACCGAGCCGGATGATCAACTATCAATGACTTCGATGGGCCCTCCACGTGCACCTGTCCCTCTAGCACAGCATCACATCGCACCATCACCACTCACTCCACCCGCATTCGCCTCTCAGCTCGATTATCTCATCTACCGATCCTCGCCGCTAGTCCCGTTGGAGGAATTGGATTTCGCTTTCTACTTGGCTTGTTGTTGGGATGGACATGGAACGATGTTGAAGTCGACGTGTGCGCTTTACCAGCAATGGGCAAGTGGACGTGGAGATGATAAACTGCGCGCAAAGCTGATACGCAATTTCCCCTTTCAGGTTTCCGCAAGCTTGCAAGAAACCCACAACCTCATGAACTACTTTATCCACAATCAGCAGCTTGTCTTTATGCGCATTCAGTATTTCCGCAAGATCCGCGGAGACCGTCTCACATTCAACCCCGCCAATCGAAAATGCGACAACTGCTTTGGTACCTCGCCCACCCTTCCCTTACTTCGAAAAGATACGCCAACGATGAAACAAGTTCGGTTGTGCAAGGATTGCGGTCAGGCCATGTACGCGTTACAGGAAGATGGGAATCAGTTTCAGAATTACACGCTGGAGAGGAGGAAGGTGGTCGAGTTTCACGAGGAGACTATTCGAAAGCAGTTGAAGGAGTTGGGTTTCCCGGTGGAGGGTGTCCTTCAGGAGGGGAGTCAGTGATGGTCGTTACGTCTCGGCATGGCGATAGAGGTGGGATATTTGTCTGGGCATACCAGCCCGGATGCGCCTTATAGCAACTGTCGTTTTTCAAAGCAATCCGCTTTCTAAAAGCATGGAAATGCGTTGTAGCAAGAAGCATTGATAGCTTGTCTCTGCTGTATAGTGGTCTGGGCGACAATGCATTGTCATGGACCGTACAATGGGCAAAGATGGCACAACCTTTGTCCTCTCACTCGGGAACGCCTTCGCGTGAACCATGAAACGTGAAATCTCCAATCGCCTCCTTTTCGCTTCCTTGCCGAGCCCGGATCGCGATGGGGTATAGACGCTTCGAAACACATTCTGGCTAGCGAGCGAGAGCGAGAGGCGGAACCTATATAGTATGCGAGAGAGGAAAGTGGTAACCTTGACTGCACCATCTTAGCATTCGTGCTCAAACTGATAAACGCTTTGCTAATCGCGCAACCTCTTTATGATGGACGACACTGTCAAAGGGTAAGTCTGCTCTCAGGGAGATGTAGTCCTTTCAACGCTAATGCATAAACCTACTTCTCCAGTGTTGACGAGGGACGCTTGTTGACAGGGAGATGTACTTCTTACGGCTCCCACAATCCCAGTGGGGGTTTCAGCAGACGGAGATCATATCAGGTCGAGTGGGTACTCATTGGCACCGACTGTCTCGACAAATATCGACTTACCTTGACCATCGCTTATTCTTCCTCTCCCGGTTTGAGGTCCTTCCAGAAGGCACAGGCACCTTTCAACGGCAGAACGAAGCGATTTCTCCCCTTGAGTACGACATCTCTCGGCTCCCCTCGATCTACATGCCGCGCAAGAGGCGATTCACGGTATTTCCACCGACGTCCTCACATCCACCTAACAGACAGACTCGACCTTTTCGACGGAGGATGCTTGTTCCAGGCGTGACGGAGCAAAACACACGACCTATCTCCAGCCCACCGAGGCCATCGAGGACCCGCTCGCGCTCCGCGGCTCCCGCCTTGAATCGCCTTCCCTCACGCGCTCGATCCGCCTCTCCTATTCGCAGCCCGACCTCACCTGAACCCCGTGGCAGATCGAGAGCCCCGAAGTAAGGGCGAACGTCGCCAAGGACTAGGAATCGAGGACGATCTGTCGTATTCGTCTCCAAGCCCGGTCGCCCAACCACCCGAGGGAGATCCGCAGCACCTACGACTAACAGTCCATCTGCCACTCGGACTCGCTTACGATCGAAGGCTCGCGCCTTGACTCCTCCTTCTGCCACAGTGCTGCCCTCCCCCGCTACACCTTTCGATGCGGCAAACCCGGGTGTCAACGAGGTAGATCCAAGCCTGGTGCAAGCCAGGCAGGAGGTTGTCCTCGCTGATTTTGGCCTAAGAAGGAAAGAGCCCGAGCGCTGTCAACAGCGACTCTGGCCGTTGTCACGAGGAAGCGAGCTCGCTCGCTTGCCGCTCCGCGATCCGCGATCCGATGTGGTTGGGCAGCCGATGTTGGATAGGTGAGGTGACTGTGTATATATAGACCGCATTGCGAGGTGATAGAGGATATGCCTTGGCATCAAGCACTCCAGGTTGGAAGACGAGAAGACGAGAAGTGTAAAACCGGTCAAGCATTCGATGGAATCATGTTTGATATATGTCAAAGAGGAAAGCTCAAGCGCAACCTCCATCACTCAGCTAGTACAGCGCGATGTTATCCGAAACTAACCCATTCTACCTATGTATCCTCAACCTTGGCCACCCCTCAGACCTGGCTGCTCTATCCAGAAGCAATTACCTACTCCCCTGAAGCTGACGACTGTACCTGATAACGAAAGCGGGTTGTTTAACGACAGAAGAGACGCGACACAGCATGCGGGATACATACTTGACGATCGCCCGAATGAGTGTCCACATCTCCGATTATCAGCGTGGAGAAAGACAGACAACGAAACTGTCGCCAGGCAGAGGTAAGACGTTGGAACTCGAGGCGCCACTAACAGCAGGAAGGGAGCTCACTTGAAAAACGAAAACCAGAGCGTGCTAGACCTAGCACCCCTCACTCGAACACGCATGAGATGTCGATTCCTCCCGTCCGGCACCAGGTCCAATCGACTGAAGGAGCGGGAGTGAAGAGTCGAAAACGATGAGTGTGGACGGATGACAAGAGGAACAAGCGATGAAGAGGTGGGGAATGGATAGCGAAGACGCGGTGTTATGAATTGACCTATCCAAGTCGTGTTACCGATGACCGATGATAGGGGTACCGTCTTGTCGTTTCCCGTCGCCCCGCGCCTCAAGCCCTCGTATTCCCCCTTCCCACCGGAACGGACCCCACCTCGAGCCCCAAAACCCCCGTCACCAACCCCCGCACCTCCCTCTCCCTCTGAGCGTACCTCCTCGCCGCCTCCCCCACACACCTGCGCTTCCTCTCCTCCTCCCGATTCCTCTTCCCCGATCCCGAGTCTGACAGTGATACGGTGGATGACCAGGCGGGACTTTGCGGTCGATTAGAGGGGGCTGCAGAGTTGTAGGAGAGGGTCGGGCCGGCTTCGATGATTCGTAGCGCGGCGGAGGGGATACGACGGAGGGTGGGGTGCGTGGGTATGGACTGCGACGAAGATTGCTTGCTTTGCGCGGAGGGAGATGGTGTCGGTGATTTGGTGAGGAGCGACTTGAGTGTCTTGACGAGAGATTTCTTCATGGAACCGGGGGACGAGTCGCACCTGGCGCGGGGTTTAGATTGTTCGGATGTGGAAGTGAGCATGGGAGCAGCACCGTCGGCTGTGCGGTGGGTGAAACGACGTCAGGAGATGAAGGGACTTGGGCAAGAGATGAGTGACTTACATCCGTATCCGCCTTGCAGATCAGCGAGGGCGGTGCTGTAGTCCTTCCTTGGTATGTACGGGGAAGCCGGAGGAATAGAAGCCGAGTACGCGGGAGGAGGACCGACGATGGTGCTGGCGGTATCAACGATGGAAGCGTTCATAGCGGTAGTAGGTCTTGGTAGTGTTGGTAGTGTTGGTTGGTGCAGGTTGGCAGCTATTATATAGACGATGGGGAGAAAAGGGTCAGCGGGAATGAAGAAAGGGATGTAGGGGGGAGGGATTATATACGTACCAGGAAACCTAAATCCAAGGCGATAACCAAGCCTTCCCCATCATCCTTCCCAACGTATAACACGGAATGATCTTCGGTCCCGCAAATGACTGGTCGGTCGTGCATTTCTTTGTCGAGAAGAAGACAACGCCGCTCGTTGACTGCACATCTCGAGTGAAAAGGTGACTAATCACCCTAGCCCAAGACGGCGGCGAGGTGAGTATGAGAAACAGTATAGAACAATGAGCATCGAGTCATTCTGCTTACTGGATCAACCTTATGGTGAGAAAAGTGTTCGGAGCGGTCCGATGATGCGGTGGGTTCATGCCTCTCTCGGCAATGTGGAGGGGTATCCACAGATGGATCAGAGGACCAGTCAACCAGCGCAGACTAATGACATCCATATCTGCGGAGGTGACAAAGGGAGACAATAACGCCGGAGATGCGCGAAGGGGACAAGGTAGGGGAGCCGTCTCGGTCTTCGGAGCCGAGCGGAGAAGTGGAGAATCAAGTGAGTTCAAGGTGACAAGTTGGCAAGATGAAGACAACACGAACGCTTCGCTGCATGATCCCCGCGATAAGCAAGCAGGTTAAACGATGGTCGTCTACCGCGGCACATCCCTTGCTGTTGCAGTGGTGGACGGCTCGTCGACTCATAGGCCAGCGAGATTCCACCGCAATGACGCCTGAAGAGTCGGATAGGGATGAGAGCACGTTCCGCCAAGTACGCAATCGGCGACTCGCTGGTATTAAATCACTCATGCCGTCCTTCTCACAGCTCTCGAACATGATCTCCAATCAGCATTGATGACTCCTCGCAGAAGACCGCATCAAGTAGGAGCTTCAAGTCTGGTCATTGTCAGGAAGCCAGCACTCTTCGGCAAAGGATCGATGGATCTACTCACCGATGGAACGTACCCCGACGCCGATTACACCTTTGACGACCCCTAGGAAGACGAAGAAGGGGAAGATCATCATGCATCAACGACGGCTCTGTGCCACGTTCTCCATGAGCGACACCTGAACCCCCCCGCTGTCCACAGAAGTCGATCCAATGTCGAGCGGTTTGCAGTGGGCGTCGGCCGTTGAATCAGGGTTGGTGGGACTCGACTGAGGTGACGGAGGGGTACAGCGGGCGAGGGATGGTCGTGACCGATAATAGTCTAATGATGACAGTAAGTCTCCTTGGCAATTCCCGATTCCCCGAAAAAGTAGCTGACGAATGAATGTTCGCTCCGTGCTTTGAAGACTAATGTTTTCGTGTCCACAACTTCGACCCAGCTCAGCATCAAGAGGGACAAGTACCAGAAGTGGTCAGCGGGAGGCATCCAGCGCGCGTCGATGCAGCACCCGTCAGAACCGGTATGCCATAGCACTCTTGCGAAGCAGTTCTACCAGCTGACTCGCTCCGAGCGATAGAACGTGGGTTGCAGCATCTTGTGTGTTTACGATACACAGAATGACAAGAGACAGTTCAACTGGACGCCCACTACTTCAGTGTTTCGTCGAAAGTAGGAATCTCCACGAAGACGTCTTCGGAGCGACGAATCCGTTCCGGTCATCGGTAGTATAGTCGTGGTGTCAAGCGTAGCTGAACGGACGGATGTCTTTCGCTTTGACGACAAGGCGGCTGGCCACCACCCGCTCCATTTGCAATCGCTAAAACAAAGCGACTAGGGTTGACATGACATGTGTTGAGATTTGAGCTAGACCGGGAATACATGGCGCTCTATACACGGATTTCGTTTCTTCACCTTTACAGTCTATAGATTCGTAAGTTCTATGGACCCCCAGGCGGGGACTGCACACGCGCGGATTTGCAGACGAGCGTAATCGATCCCTTCAACGCTCGAGGGCCATAGATTGTCGAGCGGAACAACTTGAACGTCCTGATCGAGTGTCCTGAGCGTCGTGATCGATCTGATTAGTCGCAGACGATGATGATACATCACAAATAAGTCCTGAGCGCAGAATTTTGCGGTTGAGCTTGACCAGATATATAGACGGTTACGTGATTGTACGCTACATTTAAGATCAAACTTAGTTTGAAGCACTTCAGCAAGTAGTGTTACTTCAGCTTTTGTGAAACTGTTAGTGTTAAGGTTGATACCTCCTTTGTTCCAGCCTCCGTGAGTGCGAGAACGATGACAAGATGGAAGATCGGCCTGCCAATTGACTCGTACCGGCTTGACAAAACAGGGAAGCTGGGTCAGATGCACGGATCGCCGATGAGGCAGACATGACATAATTTCCTCCTGGGTCACCACGGGCGTTGGGGACGCTGCGGCGATTTGCGAAGCAACATTAATGCCCGACTGCTGTATGAATCTGTAATGCAAACGAGCAATCCGGCAGCGAGCACGAGATGAGCAAGTCTCGAAAACGTTGACAATTTCCCTTGGAAAGCAGTATAGGACAAACTTCAAACAAGACTAAACTTCAAACAAGACTAGACCGCGAGGGACATCCGAGCGAGGAGATATGAGCAAGGTCAAGAACAAGAAAAGGCAGCGAGGGGTGAAGATGGGGGATGAGGCGCGGAGTGAGGAAGCAGAAGAGGGAGATCGGCCCGGCCTGTCAGGAGGGGCTGTGGGAGAGGGGGGTTGTCTCCTGCCAGGACTTCCGCGACGACGGTAAGAACATCGAGGGGGACTCGAAGTTCATACTGCGAAGGAAGGGCCAGGTGGTATGCACTGGTAGTGGGAGCCGACTGACTCACATCGGCTTCTCCTTCCTGCTGTAACATTGCATTTGCAATGTCCTCCGCCCACCGCCAGTTTCGGTACTCGACATCGTCATCCCGGACGGTACCGTTCAGCTCGTTGTCCATTGTGTCCATGGCGGTTCAAGTTTGATGAATACGGCTTCTGCAGTTCTCCAGCCTGATGTCTTGATCCGTTGAACGGACTCTCTTGTCAGGATCCGATGCCAGTTGACCTCGTGTTATCTTATCTTTGGTCGTTGTTCCAAGCGAATGCCGATTACAGTAACATCGGACCGAATCGGAACAGCAGCCGGGCGCCGGAGAACAATAGCATAACAGCCTTATTAGGGCTCCGCACATGACTACAAGTTGTATCTTCTTCTGGGCTAAAAGGGCAGGCGGACATACGCAGACTGGATTCGCCTTTTCTGCTTACTCGACCAGCATGGACGTCATGGACGACGAGCTCAACGGCCAGGTCGGGTTTGTTCACGATGCCCAACGAAGACAATCAAATTTGGGCAAGACACCTCGGAGAAGTCCTTCTGGAGAGAGCAGAGGACGTGAACGTAAGTCCGCATCTATGCACCATATACATGAGTCGTCAATACCTTCCCTAGGACGATCCTAGGGCGCCTGCCGACGTCATCGCCGTTGTTGCTGAGATTCTTGCCGGGGACAACGATCTCCACACGCTGGCGAGGTTGAACAGGGTTTCGCACGAGATGCATCAGGGGACATTGCCCGTGCTCTACGAGACGGTCAAGTTTGACGATGAAAAGGCTGTGGAGAGGTCTGTTGGGGTGAAGAATCCAGTTGGATGGAAGTACACAAAGTGAGTTTCGGCGTCACGGATCGATAGTGTCTTTGCAACTAAATCTGATCACGCAGGTTCCTCTTCGTAACCGACATTACCCTCCCCTGCTTCGAATGCACCTCCGACACCAAATTCGTCATCTGCCGGAACCCTCGACCGACCTTAAGCAACTTCTCCCCCGACTCGCCATGCTCGAGCTCACAAAACACCAAGCACACGTCCCCCGACGAACTGTCACGGACAACGATTACCCGCTCCACCTGACGCTGCATCGACCGGTTTCTCTACCCATGGCGATGCGCGCGTCAATCCCTTACTGCGAAGGTGGATCTAGGACGGCCGTCAGTTTCTTCGGCACGTACTACCTTCACCAACCTGCAGGCGGAAAGCGACGCAAGCCGGTCATGTTCAGGGATATCGTCGGATTGAACCTGATGCCCGGGGCGTACCTTCTCCCACCACGAGGTCAGGTCGGCATGGAAGGGTGGCACGCCACTTGGGCAGGGTTCAACTTCACCTTGGAGATCGAGGATGAAGCGTCGGCTGCCGGAATAGTGAACACCCTCCGCATCGTGCTCGATCATTTGGCTATGTACGTCTCGACTCCGATTCCGAAATATGTTTCACTGGAAGACGGAAGCGACGTGCAGTTCAAGCTCAAGTGTCGACCGAGCGTTTTTGAGCGGTTTATCAAGCTGGTAAGGTAGTTTGCCGAGTTTTCACACGCTGCACCACGTTGATTCTCGCATCGCCTCCAGTTCGCCTCACGACAACCCTGCTCCTTGCAGTTAACCGTCGATCTCACCGAACCCGTCAACGAAGCCTCCATGCAGCGATACATGACGGCGCTCAGCAACGCCTACGCCGTCCATTGGCAACACCGCCCCGATGCCGGTAAAGGCAGGCGCGGACAGGATGCCCGAAGACTTCATGGACGACGGTCCTCTTGGACCTGATTACACGGCAGCTTTCCATGGGGATTTGATGTTTGATATGATGCAAGACGACAATGGAATGGCAGCTCCGGCAGCCGCCACTGGGTTCGCGGCGCAAGTCACCTCGGCGCTCTTGTTCGAAGGCCGACACCAAGACGGCATGGTCGTTTGGGAGCGCAATTACCCGGTTGCGCATGTACCAGTTGCGGTTCCGGCCCCAATTCTCGCACCCGTACCTGCACCCGCGCATTCCGTTCCTGAAGTGCCAGCAGTTCTAGGAGAGCCGCGCGTAGCTGCACCCCAACGTGGCCTCGAGATGCTTCATGCTGGAGATCAAGGTGCCCTTCGAGACGTCTTGCCCAATTTGGTGCTGCTCAGAGGCGAAGGGATTCAACTGCAAGCCGGCGACTTCGAGCTCTTGAACGACATATTAGGTCCCAATGATCTCGAGGCTGTGCAGAATCACATGGCGGGTCCGGACGAGCTCGAGGCTTTGCTCCGAATGGAAGATGGCGCTCAGCAAATGCCACAGGCCCTGGATCCCGACATGGTGGACCTGATGCATCTCCCGATTGCGTTATGGCCTGGTATGCCCGATGTTCATCGGAGGATCCTTGCTCATCGTCGGCAGCTGGCGGCCCAGGAAGCGGGTAGAAGGAACGGTCAGGTGGCGGCGGAGATTGCGGAGGCGATGGATGAAGATGTAAACGCTGAGGGGGAACATGCGGCGGCGGAATGAGCCCAAGATGATGTCGCTTCAGGCGATAGTCGAGAATTTTCAGCAGTACCGGGCGAGGAAGTGGCATTTCGCAGCCCCACGCTCCGTCGTCCATAAGGGAACCAGGCTGATGGCTTCCAGACAGAGTGGTGGAACTGCCAGTTCGGGAGGCGAAAGAGATCGGAATGGCATCTACTACTCCGGTCCTCTCATTGTATTTGACGCTCAATACTACCCCGGTTTCGTAGATGCTATGTCATTAAGAACATAGCCACCCTGCATTTCGATGCAACCCTCGAAGTGATTTGCACGAGGCACCTTGATCACAAGTTTGCCCAAAGACCTAAATGGAGCGGCATCGCAATTGAGAAAAGATGAAAGCCGTTCGAATGAGAACATCTTGGAGGAAGCGCAGAACGTCGTCTTTCTTGATTCGAGCAGAGCATGTGAATGAGAGTCTCTTCGAGGCATAATGATGATTCGCTTCCAGTGCAATCATGTACTAAAAGATGTGGTTTTGTTTCAGCAATAAACTTGCGAAACGTGAACGAGCCAGGTAAACCTACCTTTTCTGCGTACTTCTTGACCAGATCCCAGCTGGTTCTGCTCAGATTCATTTCTGAGCCTCTTCGACGATCATGAGGTCAGAAATCCGATATAGCAAGATCCATCCGTTTGGGGCCATGATAGAGTAGCGAGGTGATTCCTGCGGAAATGACCTCCTCGAGTTCCGAATCCTCGTTTCCACCGCTTCCAAGGTTGAGGTATATGATGACTCCTTTTATAGATCTGGTGAAACTGAGTAACTCCGCCGGAGCTGTCTTGCTGAGTCTCTGGAGTTTGAGGGATTTTCTGAGTCTCTGGAGTTTGTGAAAGTCGACCACGCTACCGCCAAGAACGCCGTAGGCCAATCACTGAAACCGTTTCGGAAAGCTCGTCTAACGTATATCTCCACGTAATTGAGACTCGATATGACCACCGCTCGCAAGTCCGGCAAAGCACTGAGGAACCCTTTAAGTACCGGCGGATCGATTTTGGAGCTTGGGGGCAAATGAATATACCTATGTGTTGAAGCTGATAAGCGGAGACAACGGGTGCGAAGAAGCGCCATTCGCTACCGGCAGTAAGGCCTTACTACCTACCTCATGAACCTTACTCCAGCAGCTTTCAGACATCGCTCGATCAACCATTCGTAGGCATCATTCACCCCGCTGTTCATATACTTTGCTTCTCCCCGCAGATGTGGCAGAAGTCGAGGTCCGAACTCCACAGGGTGCCACAATACGGGAAGCGTTCCGGCATACGCGTTCGTCGACACTGCATTCAGATGAGCGCAGGTCCCGAACAATTTGTCGGAGACGAGGATTCCGGCGATGACACCGTAGACGTCAGGAGGAAGGTCTGGGCAAGCGTTCACGTTCGCGCTGATGAGGAATACCATAGATTCAGCAAGGATTACCACAAATTCAGCTGGATGGCATGAGAACCAGAAACGAAGAGGTACGTTCGAGTGTTGCCTTGGATAAGTCGAATTTTTGGTGATTTCTCCTTTCGGTGGGAATCAGACCATCCTCAGATAGTTCAGTGGTTGACGTGGTTCCTCTGCCAGAATCGATCCCGATTTAGTAGGACGTTATGCTGAAGAGTTCTGAGATACAGTTCCTCGTCATCAGTGACCAGAGACAGAAATACGCTTATCAGCAGCATCTTGCAGATTCTGCAGACCCTCGAGGTTCCGACTTCGAACTTGACTGGCCGCTGGCGATCGCGGAAGCTAATTGTGAAACCGCCTTTGAATAAGGCACAAGATCTGCGCCAATCGTGGTCTTGGGAACCACCGTTGCTGAACAACGAAGCACCGATGCTCAGGAATCAGTGCTGCAGTCTCCATCAAGACGGGAATGACATAGATACCTTCCGGAAAGCGTGGATCGTGAATATGAGGATTCCATCGTACAACTATCGATTTCGTTTGTATTGTTACCAAGCTGCTAAAGCCGTATAAGGTCCGGCCATCCTCTGCTTAGCGACACGGGCGTACGCTCCCTTTACGCCTCCATCTTCACCGCAACCTCAGGATCCGCCTTTTCTGCTGGCGTTTCGTCTTGCGCCGCTTGTTTCTCTGCTCGGGTATCGTTTCCCTCAACCTTCTCAGGTTTCGCAAGGGTGTAAGACGTAGATCGGAAGCTTGATGATAGGCTGCTGATCGTTGTTTGGGCCATCTGAAGGACCGATACGATCCGTTTGCGGAGAGCGGCGTTCTTACATGTGACGACCTGTAATTCCATACGTGAGCAGTGCACGAAGAGCCGCGCAGTGCCAGGCACGTACCATTGTCATCAGATCGATTGTTGCGACATGCTGGTCGACTTCCACTTTGAGCATCAGAAGCTCTTCCTCTTTACCTTCCAACTCCTCTGTCACTAGCTCCGACACGTTCCCGAAATGCGCAATCAGGAACTTTCGGAGGAGCTGGATGTCTGACATTATCGTTGGATGCGTCTTTGCTGGTGCCATCTTCTTATCCGAGCCTGCTTTGCGCTTGGCAGCCTGGGAATGCGGATGGGGATGTGTAGGTACGGCGACCGAATCGTGATCATGGCCGTGATCACACGGTTTCGATGTAACTAACAGCGCAAATGTCGTTAACGGTAGCCAGGGCTGTGACAGAGCAAAGACTCACGTTTGATCGTTGCGTAGTTCGAGTCCATCCCACATAGTAGAGCCAGCACGCTATCGGCGATCATGTCATTACTGACACTCGACACCCACTCTAGCGTCAATTCTTGTTCGGAAGTTTGAATGATAGTGACAGCTTGCATGATCTAGCAGCGCAACATCGTTAGATCAGCCCCGAGGTAGCTTCCTGAGTGAACGAAACGCACCCGGAACACCGGTTTCTCATTCTCGACATCCTCCTCAACTTCGCCATACATCCCCTCCAAATGCCACCTCACCACCTTCCATCCGACGCCAAGCCTCAAGCTTTGTCGCTGCTTGATCTCTGTTGTGCCCAAGCCGGTAAAGTCTTTGAGATCTTTCGGGTCGAGGAGGGTGTACGAATAGTCCTTTTGGACTAGGAGACCAGAGAGGGGTTGCGTCGGCTTGGGGTTTTTCCCGGCTAATGAGCCGATGACCTACAACGCAGAGGGTCGTAAGTAAACGCGACAAATCTACTCCACTCGGGCCGACTTACCTTGATGACCCGCTCAGCGTTGAATGTTAGCGTCAGAGGTTCGCAATTTCTCGGTGTATGAATCTTTACGTCCGAATCCGCATACTGGCTCTGTAACGCCAGTCTTAGACGACCCATGACTGATGCCTCTCCGTGTACCAGCACCTACGACGAAGGGGCCTCGTCATAATCAGTGGCTCTGCAGGAGCATAGAGAAAGAATAGACTTACGATATGCTGCGGATTGACCTGTTTGATAAAGCTCGAATTCTGCGCAAAGTCGACGTGGGCACTGAACGAGATTTCGTCGACCGTCATGCGCCGCTGGATCTTTTGGCCATTCATGCCGATAAAGTCTTCTGGTTGTTTGAGGAGGTTCTAAGTGCCGAGGAACGAGGCGAAATGAAGGATGGCGAGTAGCAAAGGCAGACATAAACGCAATTCAGCTCGTGCTTGCAATTTAGGAACTCAAGAAGGAACGAGAGAGAAAAGCCTCCCAGAGCAGTCTAGCAGCCTTTCGAGGCAAATCGTCACGGCAATGGTATTTCATATGCATCATAGTGTTTGCGGCCATACACGCCTCACCACTGTACCCAGACTTCCACCCACGCCAAAAGAGTCTCCCACTCACCTTTGCCATGGTCCCCTCGATCGAATACCCCGTGACAATCAACCCATTCTTCCTATCCGGTGCCCACTTTTCCAGCAGTTCCCTCGAATGACTTCCCTGGAGCATTTGCGGTGTAGCCATCATCACACACGGGCCTTCGTCTTGCCATTTTCGGAAATCCTTGAGATTGCGGACGTATTTGAAGGCAAAAGGGTTGTCGTTTCGGTTCCGTGAGAAACGGGACTTGATGCGGTCGTTCATGGTGTGGATGTAGGTACGATAGACTTGCATTCCCCGGAAAGCGAGACCAGAGGCGTACAGAACGGGGATGTTGTGTAGTTCCGGATGCGCCTCCCAGTATTCATCCAAAATGAGCAATAACTCTTGCACATTCCCAAACGCCGAGATCGGCATCAAGCACCTCCCACCCCGTTTGACGATATTGGAAACGAGCGTCGTAAACTGTTCCTCCTTTTCACTCCTCGGCGGCAAGGTATGCACACCAAACGTACTCTCGCAGATCATCACGTCCGGTCGAATCGGCGGCACCTCTGCACTGACGAGATGTCGGTCTTCCTCGCGCGAGTAGTCACCCGTGTAGAGGATGTTCAACCCGGCGATTTGGATCATGAACATTGCGGCGCCGAGGACGTGCCCTGCATGATACGGCGTGAACCGGAGCCCACCAGAAATGACGATATCTTGGTGGTAGTCGACTGGAATGATAGTTTGCCATGCGTTGTTGAGGTCTTCTTCGGTGTACAGCCGATCACCCGAGTCGTTTGAGTTGTCGCCGATTCGGACGGCGTCCTGCATTGTTAGTCGGAAGATGGCTTTCGTAGGATGGGTCATGTATACCTTGCCTTTACCCTCTTTGAAGTTTGTCTGATGGATCCTTCAAGTCAGTGTGCGTTTGAAGGAAGAAGGCCGCTAAACATACTCGTTCCATGACATATGGGAGGCCGGCGGTATGATCCACGTGGAAACTGTCAGGGCGTCAGCACAGCCGTAAGCAAAGGCACCTTGTGGCAACTCACTGCGTCACCAAGATCGCATCCACCTCACTCCAATCAAGCTCATCAATAAACGGCAACGCCGACAACCCATTATTAGCCGGATGTAACCCCACGTCACAGACCACTGTCTTTCCCCTATGTTTGATAACACAACAGGATCGGCCTACTTCTTGACCTGCGCCAAGCATGGTGATGGATACCGAGGGGAGGTCGGCATCGTTGCTGTTGTTGGCGTCGATCTGGACTGACATCCTCCGACGTGTCGATAGCTCAAATCCAGGAGAGCAAGCGGTGGCGAATGGCGATTAACGGGTGATAGAGGCTTCTGGAATCCTTGGATGAAAGCAGCTGTAGAGGGTAAGACCACCGTGCAGATATCCCGAGCTCTTCATGAACACACAAAGCGAATGATCACCAACAGACAAGCAGAGCAGTTTATGCCGTTCGGAAGCGAGCCTTGCTGAAGTAAGCACAGAAAAGGGAAACAGAAAAGACAAGCAGTCAGCACGCAAAACAGCAAAACTCTGGGTCGCTCCCGGTTTGAAGACGCTTTTCCTACACCGTCCGCCTTTTCCTGCAAGCGCGCACGCCAACTCCCCACTTTGGCTGGTGACGCGTCAAGGGCTGACTCTGGCCGACTCTCTGTCGGGTAAGCGCGATGCGAGTTTGGGCAGTTGCGGGGCGAGTTCGGACAGTGTGGGCGCCGTCGCTGTCGTCACCAAATCCGTCCTCCTCCTATCCGACAGCCCGCACGGAGACACCCTGTTTGAAAGAGGCCAGCAACGACTCATCAAGCAACTTCCTCGGCAAGGTTTAATTTCCTCACCGAAGAAATCAACCCCCCAAAAACCGATCAAGATGGCCGCCGTTCAAACTCTTCCCAGCGACGTTCAAAAGGTCGCCAACGAGGGCAACGTCAAGTTGTTCGGCAAGTGGACTGCCCACGAGTGAGTATTGGGTTGGATTGGAGGATATGGAGAGAGACGAAAGGGCATTCGGGAGGAATCAGGGAGGAGAGACTAGATGGGATGGCCAACGAGGATGGACACCGACCAACGAGAATCCGACAATCGATACAGTGTGGATGGCAAGGAGAGACGGGAGAGGGAGCAAGGCTGTGCGCGTTGAAATCGCTCAGTGGAAAGCGATGATGCGGTGGAATGAGAAGAATGCCCTGGTCTCGACATGCTTGAGGAGGTTTTACACAAAGAGGAAATGGTGACTGACTCGTCCTGTTACCCTACAGTGTCGAAGTCAAGGACATCTCCTTGGTCGACTACGTCAACGTTCAGCACGCCGTCTACTTGCGTAAGTCGAGTTGGAAAGAAGGAAGGGAGGGAGGACACAGGCTGATGATGGGTCTTCTGAATGACAGCCCACACCGCTGGTCGATATGCCAAGAAGCAGTTCGCCAAGGGAAGGATGCCCATTGTTGAAAGGCTCGTTAACGCGTAAGTTTGGTTTCCGGATGGACGACACGGACGATGGCAAGAGGGCTGATGGAGAATCGTGCGATTGCAGCTTGATGATGAACGGCCGAAACAACGGTAAGAAGTTGATGGCCGTCCGAATCGTCGCCCACGCCTTCGAGATCATCCACTTGTTGACCGACCAGAACCCGATCCAGGTAAGCCGTGATCCCAGGTTCGCCGTAACGACACGCAGACTGACGAGCCTTGACTCTCCAGGTTTTGGTTGACGCCATTGTCAACACTGGTCCCCGAGAAGACTCTACCCGAATCGGTTCCCAGGGTACTGTCCGACGACAAGCTGTCGACGTTTCCCCCTTGCGACGAGTCAACCAGGCCATCTCCTTGCTCACCATCGGTACTCGAGAATCCGCCTTCCACAACGTCAAGTCCATCTCGGAATGTCTCGCTGATGAATTGGTCAACGCCGCCAAGGGTTCTTCCAACTCTTACGCCATCAAGAAGAAGGACGAGCTCGAGCGTGTCGCCAAGTCCAACCGTTAATTACTGTACAACTCCAGAAGAGCCCATCTGCCTTGCCACACCCACATTCCAGTTGTCAGCTATTTACATCGGTCACTCGGTCTCGCCCTCATCGCCCGACTACCCCCGATTCTTGGATCTTTACGCTGGTTTTGCTCGTTGCTGCTCGCTCTTGTCACTGTTTCTCGTCTTATTCGGTCGTTTCTGGAAACATGGCGTGTGGGAGTCTGTTTGTAGCGTTGTAGATACGTGTCAGGCCTGAGGGTTAGGTGTTGGGCAATCAACACCCCCATGATGCTATGAGCATTGCAAAAAGGAAAACACTTGAAACAATCTGGGCCAGGTCGGCGTGGTCGGTGGTGTGAATGAGATCCCGCGTGAAATCCCTCTCTGTTGATCTCGAATTGCGCAATTTCTCATCAACCTGCCACCTGGCCCGAAACTCGTAGGAAGTTGAAAGACTGCTAGCTAGCCTTGATTGAACCGCGTTTATCGGCAAAGCTGTACAGGATGCAACAGGCGAGAGGACAACCATCTGCTACCTGCGATTGATAAAGCGCTTACGATGAAGCGCCAAGACACTTTGCGACCGAGTCCGCTCGAGTAAGGAACTTGTTGTCGGTAGTTCGGAAAGTGGGTCCACTTCTAGATGCTATCGAGCGAAGTGTGAGCTGGGCATGCGTACACGTACTGCGCAGAGGAACGCTGTTGGTTGTCATGTCAGCTAGGCGTGCGAGCTTCCCTTCCACTCATTCTCCTGAGCGACTCAACCCCAATTGACTGGATTGTTGCTTTTACGGGGTTCAAACGTGCTGTAACTGGCGCACGCCCTAAATGCATGGTCTACGATCTGGCGGAATCAACGTGGCAGTACTGAGCCTGACAGCAACCCAAGGGCGTTCGTCTGCCGAGCGCTGACACTCACCATCCCGCTGCAGGAAAGCCGGTCCAATGGCCATACGTTCCTTTCGGACCCACAGATTGTCGGCAAATCCCTCAGAAGCAGTCTCGCGACCAGTGAGGCTAAGATATCGATTAATACGCGGAAATGATTGGGCTGACTCGGCCGTCAGAAGTGGCGGGTGTCGCCCTCGGTGCCCACGGTAACGTTTCAAAAGAGTACTCCTGATCAGGATCGCCTTCATGAATTAAAGTGGCAAACGGGCTTTACGGTGCGCAAGATTCCGTTGTGTCGCAATGTGTGAATGCAGCCTACCGGGCAGATCAGGACACAGGTATGTACGCATGGGAGACATCGGGTCGTAAACCATCGATCTTCTTTCAAAACTATCTAACGACCGAATTGCAGTTGCGAGTCTGCAACTGACTGATGGATTTCTTCTCCCTTGTCTCCCTTGTTCAACTCCGATGCCCTGGCACTCTCCATCTGCTTCGAGGACAGATCCAAGCAGAGTCATCATCGGTGCAGTCTCACCGTGACTGTCAGCAGAAAAAGAAAACAGAACGGGGAGCGCTGTTTTTCGCCGGCACGGTGCACCGATACGTTGGTGAATTGCATGACATGGACCAGGGATGTTCAACATTTTAACGCGATCGGAATATGAAGCATGTTCCATGAAGAATACTGTATATACCCATGAAGTGCTATGCCACAGCCGATGCGGTGATCTGACGGCTAATCTTCATCAGCCTGAGCTCGCCAGACTTCCCTATCTTTTCGTGCATTCAGCTCAATTATGCAACTATCGATGAGATTCATGAGACTATAGAAAGTGAAAGAGAGTAGTCAGCGGAAGTTTCATACTACAGGGAAGGACCGGTAGAAACTTCTCGCGCCTCCTCTTGCAAGTCCGTGACGTAGTACCCCGGACTTACCTGGTACGTAGGCGGAGGGATTCGAGGCAAGGCAGAAGCCGGGATTATGTATTGATTAGGCCTTCCGTCGATAGCATGAGTATCGGCAAAGGGATCCTGACTTTCAGCACTATGCAACGTGCGGAATGCTCAGTTTGGCATGCAGAAAACATTTTCGCCCGAATCCTGCGGAGAGGTTGAAGATTGCACGCCGATCCTTACTATGGGACATATCCAGACTCACCAGCGATGGGGCGCTGCCTATCCAGTTCGGCCAGTCGGAAGGCTTCCGCATTCGAGGCGATACGTGCAGCAGCCCTTGCAGATTCGATGTTTGGAGTTGATGCAGGCAATGCAGTCAGCTCAAGTTGGATCAAATCATTCGTAAAGGCGGTGATGTTCCTATGAGTTCTCTGCCTCTAGGTACCAAGCTAGAACCCCAACACCAGTGCAGGTCCCCAATGCAATGCCGGAGCCGATGACAAGCCCCAGGTGATTACTAGAGTCTCCTGGTTCCTTGCTCGCAATACTCGTTAGACCTCTAGTGAAGGAACCAATATTTCACTAGCGCAGGCGGACGCAGCACCAACACATACCCATTTCAATCTGTGCCATCCGCGTTCCCTCTTAAGGTGAGTTTCGCGTCTCGTTAGCATAGTCAAGGCTCGCGTGTTCAAGCCGAAGCCACTGCGGATGTATGGCGAAATGGTAATGTGGCGAGATGGTAATGTGGCGAGGTGTCAAAGTGACTGTTCCCGGTAAGCTATCTAGTACTCTTATGCTCTTGTATGACAGGGCAAACGACGTGCAAGTGGGGCGCAAGGAATTGTCAGCGCAAAGCAGACAAAGGATGGTGCATCTGCTTGTACAATTTGGTCGCCCGATATGAGAAGTGGCCGAGCGGTCCAATCGGTCCTTCTTTCGGGCACGAATGATGGCGATGGATGCTGTGCTTATCTCCATATCGGATTCTGGGTGCGTGAGAATGGTCCTTTCGGCAATGTCCATTGAAGGCTATGTTTCATTCCATCTCCAGCCGACCAGGCGATCCATTGTTGGGCTCTCTGCTGATAATCATACTGGGTGCTGCTGGTAGCGTAAGCAGCAAGAGCTCCGTTTCATGATTCGATAAAGGTACGAAGCAGATTGTGTCATAGAGCCTTTGCTGCCTACAGGCCCAGGCCTCCGTCCGAACTCTTTCCATATCCCTCTCTGGGCTTCTTCAGTAGGGAGATAGCTATTCATTTGGTAGGCTTAGGGGCTAGAGTTTTCTTGATCTAATGCTTCGACGCACAACAGAACGTCTGGTCATCATACAACAGTAATCAACAAACCCCATAAGTCATCTTCCGCCTGCGCTTTGCGTTGGACAGTTGACGTCGCCTGGAAAACCTTGAGGGACCTCTACCAGATATCTCCGAAATGCTCTCCCGTAAAGCGTAGTGTGAGAGGTATCTGCGTGGATGAAAAAGGAGCAGCCTGTCAAAACAGGCAAACTTTCGCGAAACGGTTCATGCCTATTTTTGCATGCTACTACTATACAGTCCCATCTATGCTATCCGAGCAATATCCCAAACGAGGTTGCGACTCTACGGGATATGGGTTGCCTCACCGTCGAGATGGCTGGCGTGGTGAATCTGAGATACAGGTTGGTCGTCGCAAAAGGTTAAAATCGGGCAGAATCGTCGCAGTCTGGTATTTTGCATGTGGTATACTATGTTCAACCCTGATGCAAAGGCGTGGCGCCGATGCTCAGGTTCGAGTGCGTGATTGGTTGTCGTGAATCAAGATGAAGGGCGGCGTGGACACTTTGCAGCCCGACCCTTCTCGCTAGTCATGTCTGAATGGTGTACAGGCGTCGAGTGGTGGGCCTCGATCGCATTTAACAGGTGTCCTATTACCGGAAAGGAGATGTCAGCATATTCTACCTGGAATTGATGCACAGTACTGACCTTCAATTTGTTAGGCGGGAACGTGTATCCCGCAGCCGACCATACCGTCAAGTTGGGACTAAATAAAATCATTGTCAGTGCTGAGAGCACGTGCCTACCACAGGGCACCTACTTTGTGTACGCATTCTCGTGATCGGCAATATACTTTGCCGTTGGGTAATCTTCCGGGTCGCATCCTACCGTGCCCAATCCATCCTTCGTGTATACACGGATGTAGTCTACAACGTAACATTCCAGTAGATGAGCTCGGTCCTAGACGACAACGCCCACCAGCGCTGACTCACCGACATGCATCTCGTTGGGGAAATCCAACTGATTAAAAGTGACCGACTGGAAATTGTTGGACATTCCGAAATTCATGATCAAGTACATTGGTTCCTCGGGAATAATCCTAGGACCGATCTCGACGAGCGGGTTGGCAGCCGTCGCAGAGGCATGTACCGTCCAGCTTCGTTTACCACTTGCGACCCAGGCGACGTAACCGTTCTCCCGGTCGTCGGTGTTGGCGTACCATTCCATGCCGTAGGTGTTAAAGTTGCGGCTCGTGTTCTGGTAGACATCATCGGGCACCCAGGTAAGAGAACTGACGGCTTGCTGGATCGGTCCGCCTCGATAGCTGTTCCAAAAGGTGATATCGGTGTCGTACTGGGTGAAATCGGATGTACTGTTAGACGGCCAGTAGCCGGCGTCAAACGGTGCCAACTGCAACGACTGCGACATTTCACCCTTGGCATGGGGCACGTTGATCTGCGACCGCCATCAATCAGTTCAGACCCTGTACGACGAAAGAACGAGTACCCACCTGCGCTTCGATCAAATCGATTTCGGGGGACGACCGACCTCTCCACGATCCATCCGGCAACTGAGGTCCCGGATGATCCGGTTTATCACCGCACGTACACCTCGACAACCTCTGCCCGGGAAGGTAACTGAGCGGTTCCCCGCCATCCCTGCTGTTCAGCGTGGCTTCGGGACCGGTACCGTTGATATATGTTTGATTCGGGAGTGTCCCAATATCGCATGTGTCGTACGTGTAGGGCCACATGCCTTCGGTGGTGGCGCCGTATCCTGCTCGACCGAGGTTACCAAACGTCCAGATACCGGGCCAGAACCCTCCGACGTGGTTGTTTCCCGGGAGCGAGGCGGAGACTACGGAGCGACGTCAGTGCTAGATCTCTACTCCAGCCCGCAAGCAGGCTCACCTTCGACGTAGACACCCTTGTTGAAGCAAACCTTGTTCCAACTTTGAATCATACCACTCTTAAAGTTCAAGTCGTGAATCGGCTCCTGTGTCATCGTAATCACCAAGTTTCCATCCCTCGTCGTGATCGCACTCGGATCGTACCATTCGAAATCGTTGGTGGGCCAGTAATGAATATCCACGCCCTCCCAGTACGGATCATCCCCGGGGAAGAATGTCCGTCCGTCCGTGTTGAACTCGTCGCTGAATGCCAGGGAATACGAGGACCCGTCAAACCCTGTGCGCGTATAGACATCGTGCGGTGTATCCTTGTCGATCAAGCCAAAGTCCCCAATGACAGCGGCCACCTGACCCGTGGAATTGATTCCACCAATGTTGTACGCCCCGAGCGTCTTTTGCGTGTTTCCGGTGTAGGCAGAGAGGATGGGCCACCCGGCAAAGAGGACGACCAAGGCGAGACAGAGGATGAGGATGCATCCGAGGTTGGCGAGTCCTCGGACGGTGAAGATTGATCCGGCCTGGTCGTGTCGGCGGTCGCGTTTGGGGTCTGGATTGTGTAGGTAGTCGTCGGGTTCGGCGTAGGCAGGGGAGACGTCTGCACCCCATGAACCTGGGTCGGCCGAGAGCGAGAACTGCGAGCAAGGTATGAGTCGTCATTGGTAGTCAAGGCAAGGGAAGAACGTACCTTGTCCTGCATACTAGGCGTTAGTCCCGAATACCCTGCTTTTTCACTCATCCCTCTCCGCACACTGCTCGACGCGGACCCGTACGGCAACGCCTGCGCTTCGTACATTGGACTCGAGGACCTCGACATCCCCGTCCCGGGAGTCGCATACCGCCCGTTCTTGAAGAACCCGTCCCCGCTGTTCATCGAGGACGCCGAGGATTGTCTGCTGAGCGTGACGGAGCCTCCTCCGTGAGAAGGTATCGACGCCGAGGGAGGGAGAAGCGCTTGCGGGGACGACATCGCCGAGGTATAGCTGTTGAATGGATCCCCTGTCGCGCGCGGTCCATAAGGAAGTTGTTGGTGGTTGGGGGAAGGCATCCTGCTGATTCCGGGCGAGGACGGAGCCGGGGAAGACGAAGCTGCGCGAACCGGAGCGAGAAAAGGATTGTTCGAGGCGACCAAGCCGGTTGATCGCTCTGGAGTGTACATCGCGCGCTGAAAGGGGGTGAAAGGATGCCTGGAATGACTGTCACCCTACCTGAAACTACTTCTAATTGTAGAACAAACGCCAAGGGGCCAAGCGGCGACTCCCCTCCCTCCCTGCCTCCCTCCTCCCTCAAACACGCTCAGTTTGCTTCCGCCCCCTCTCCTAATTTTCGCGCGACGAGACGCGTTCTTGGTCCCGCCCGCTGGCAGTGCTTTTCCATCCGATGCAACAATCACGATGGCTTCACCGTGAGCGACATGGCGCCGCCGCAGTTGTGAAGTTTCGTCCAATCATATGCATGTTTCACGTCCGTCTTCGAGTGATCGGAGGACGTTGAGTATCAAGTCATGTCTGCCGAGGTCGAACTCGTTCAACCTCTACGCCGGAAGTGAAATCTCACCACCACCCGAGGAGGGCCGCTCGCCCCTTTTGCGTTGCCAAACTGGCAGGCGGTCGTATCGATCCGCCCTTTAGCTACAGTGTTCTCAAGCTATCTTCCACCACCGTTCGAGCGAATATCATCCCATCTTATATGAAAGTATGGAGCCTCGCTGGATGCCCTACGGGTGGAGTTGGACGGCAGAAAGCATTCAGCCGGCCTGGCAACGTTTGAGGCGCGATGGCATGATTCAGGTAACCGGTCCTGCTTTGCTATCCTCTAACAAGACCATTTACGCTAGCAATTAGTCGCATACTTTTCCCACCCCTCATACGTTCTTCCACTGCTCCTCTTCTGCCACATCCAAAGTGTTTATCGCGAACGTGTCACAACAGCGCTAGCTATCTCAATGAGCTGGTGAATGACATCCACATACACCACCATATGCTGCGACTGTTCGTCCTTGATACTTTGTCGGGCGCGAGAGTCGCCCTATCCCAAAGTGCCGTCCAACGCTCGTCTGAGAGCTGTGTTGACTCGTTTCGGGTGATGGTGAATGGTGGTTGCCAGGATGGAGACATAGGTTTGAAATCAAAGGTTTCTGACGTGCCCAGACTTTTTCTGTCATCCTGCGTCGTATTGTCAGGCGAGATTGTTTGGATGTTTTCGCCGGGTACTGCCAACTTCCACGATGGCTGGCCAGTCACACTCAGTAGAGTTGCTACCGGCTCTCAGCTAGTACAACGATAGTAGAATGCTACAAGTAATCACCGTGTCTATCCTAACACCCGCTGGAATATTCTCCGCCTTTCGCTATCTCACCCCTGGTGCTTGCGGTCGTATCTTGGCGCTTGTGCTGCCTGCGGTCTCGATGACTGCCATATACCCAAGCCGCAGGATCCGCAACTAATGTCAAGTAGTCGACTGTGCAGGAAAGTACGGCTTGTCATCGGATAGCGGAGTAACTCACCACGGGAAGGATGCCGCGAGGTATACCGGTGTTACCAGTACGTCGGTGAAATTGATGCAAGCGAGGCAACCCCAAATGATCTCAAGTCCTAATAGTGCAAGCAGAATTCTTCAGTATTCTCTCCCTGTCAGCTGTCCGCCCGACTGAGCCACATCCGCGGTAGCTTTGCACAGTCCGGCACCGGCCGTCGCTACCCGCCACAACATGGGGGGATCAGTTGCCACTGGGAAGTTAGAGACGGATCGTGGGTTCTCGCATCGTTGGTGATTCGAGGCACTGGGTGAGTAGACGATAAGGATGGAAGGATGAAGAACTTGCGCCCGGAGAGCAGAGAAGACGCTGGTCGACCTAGAAGGCCAACAGGTAGGTTCTCGGGCTTGCGATAAAGGCCTACTCACAGCTTACATGCTGCTGGCGTGGGAATGCAGGACTTCGATGTAACGAGGAAACGAGTTTCAGAGAATCGACGGGTTTCAGAAGCTGTTGTGCAATCTATATGTTGAGGTTGTCGTCCATGCTGATCTTCTGGGTTTCTCGCGACTTGCAAAGGGAGGCTGGACCGCGGCTGCTTCTTCGTGAAGTACTTGACCTTGTCCCCGGAGAAAGTGACGAGCTAGCTGTTTTGTATACTGTATCGAATTCTGTTATATTGACCATCGTCGTTCTCATCTCGCCAACGGTCAAGTGCGAAAATTGACAAGTCGCCACTGGAGCAAAAAGGGAGGCTATGAACTTGCGGCTACTGAGTGCACACAGTATTACTGGTAGTAGGTACGCGTGAGTGGCTTTCTCACGATGGAGTCAAGTACCGAAGCAGGTGGATCATACAGGATCGTCTAGCTATGATTCAGCTTGGCTCGCAGGCCGGGCGGGTGAGGAGAGCACGTTGAGGACGGTTTGCGTCCCATTAAACTTGGCCTTGAGTATGCTGGTGAACACTGGTGATCTTCGTCCACTTCCTGAACACCTCCTACTCCTTACGCCGGAGAACAGCTACGGGGACCTTCTCTCTGGAGTCCGCTCACTGCGGCAGCAAGCAACCGTTCCAGCGTGGATCTCTTGGCACTCCCTAGCGAATTCGCGACGATCCACTTGAAATATCCTGAATGCACTGCGACCGAGTCGCAACTCGTCCCATGGATTGGATGTTTCGACATGCGCAACATCAGCAACATCGCGAACTCGTACCACTGCTACGGTTCCCCTGAAAGCCCGCTTGGCTGCTTAAGCACCGCCACAATCGTGGATCAGTCATAGGAGGATACCATGTTTGTAGATGGCTTACGACAAAAAGGGCAAACTGCATCTGAACATGGGCCAGATCTGGCATGGGTGGAGGTCCATCGATCAAAAAGTCGATTTCGGGACTTTTCCCGGGTAAAGAGGCGAACCGGCTGCGAAGAGCGGTCGAGAACGACCGCTGACTAAGC
Organism: Naganishia vishniacii ANT03-052; assembly: GCA_015708705.1. Classification (NCBI taxonomy): domain Eukaryota; kingdom Fungi; phylum Basidiomycota; class Tremellomycetes; order Filobasidiales; family Filobasidiaceae; genus Naganishia; species Naganishia vishniacii. The sequence goes on along the minus strand of MU158395.1, from coordinate 1,117,947 downwards.
AGCTCCCCAGTCCCTGTCAGCCATCGAGACGCGGGGCATTTCCCGGATATTTTCGGGTGGGGCGCTCCTTTTGGAAGATGTGTCAGGGAATCCGCCAGTCGTCTCATGGTTCGGTGGTTGACTGACGGACAGACCAGCATGGTGGCCATGGCGGCGAGGGGAGGTGGGACGATCGGAGGTGATATAGATTCAATGAGGTCGACGTCAACTTTTTGCAGACCGTCAGCACACCGTCTGTTTCGTTCGTTGTTGCATCGTCGAAATCGTAAGTTATAAGCCTCTGTTCTATCTTATCTTCCTCCGCTCTTCGTCATCATCGCCTTGAATTTTCCTTTCCCCGTGTCTATTATCTTGCCTATTCCTCCATACTAACTGCCTGCCTTCCACTACCTTGCCGAACAGACTCAAAATGGCCGCACGATTCACTCCCGCTCTCCGGGCTGCCGCTGGCGCTCGAGTCGCCGCTCGACGACAGGTGGTTCCCGCCATGCGACGAGGCTTCGCCTCTGAGGCTGTGAGTTGTCCGCATTCCTGTGCAGAGCGTCCTTCGCTGATCCTCTTTCATCAGCCGAAGTCCGGCTCCAACACCGGACTCATCGTCGGTGGTATCGCCGCCCTCGCCGCCGCCGGTGGTGCCTACTACTTTTTGGCTACCGATGCTACTCCCAAGGAACGACTTGCGGAGCTCGGCACCCTTGGAAAGGAAGCCGAAGCCGTTGCCGAGGCTGCGTTGCACTTGAAGCGAAAGCCTGAGGACTATCAAAAGGTCTACAACAAGATCGCCGAAAAGTTGGAGGCTGATGACTATGATGGTGAGTTCGATTCCGCTTTCATTTACCGACACCGCTGACATCGCCCTTACAGACGGATCCTACGGTCCCGTCTTGGTCCGTCTCGCATGGCACACGTCCGGTACATACAACAAGGAAGATGGTTCCGGTGGCTCCAACTACGCCACTATGCGATTCAAGCCTGAATCCGAACACGGTGCCAACAACGGTCTCAAGATCGCCCGAGAAGTCCTCGAACCCATCAAGCAAGAGTTCCCCTGGATCTCTTACGGTGACTTGTGGACCCTCGCCGGTGTCTGTGCCGTTCAGGAAGCTCAGGGACCCAAGGTCCCCTGGCGACCGGGACGAATCGATGGTTACGACCACAACTGCACTCCTGATGGTCGATTGCCCGATGGAGCCAAGGCTCAGGACCACTTGAGGGAGATCTTCTACCGGATGGGCTTCAACGACCAGGAAATCGTTGCCCTTTCTGGTGCTCACGCCATGGGTCGATGCCACATCGACCGATCGGGCTTTGACGGACCCTGGACGTTCTCCCCTACCACCTTTACCAACGACTACTTCCGACTCTTGTTTGACGAAAAGTGGTCGTGGCGAAAGTGGAACGGCCCGGCTCAGTTCACCGACTCCAAGACCAAGTCGTTGATGATGTTGCCCGCTGACTTGTCCATCACCAAGGACAAGGAGTTCAAGAAGCACGCCAAGGCTTACGCAGATGACGCCGACTTGTTCTTCAAGGAGTACGTGGTGTCTTGTCTCGCCTCCCTCTGCTTTTGCTAACCTCTTCACCGCAGCTTTGCCAACGTCTTCAACAAGCTCATTGAGCTCGGTGTCCCCACTGCCCAGTTCCAGACGGATGCCTACACCTTGAAGTCTCTTGATGAACAGTCATAGACAACGCGCCGCGAGCCCTTGACTGTCGTAGAGGTTGAGTAGGCATGTTTGGTGGCTTGTGTATCTATCTTACCGAGTTGTTGTCTGTTATATGGGTATAATACGAATATTCAAAAAATGTTACCGTACATCTTGAAGTACACCACTGTCGATGTTATCGAGACGCTCAACCATCGCAATGATCCGCACATGACTATCCGTTGCCGACCGGAAGGATCGTGCTGCCTCTTTGGCGCATGGTGGAGAGGCAGGCTACAGCCAGACGGTGAGACGCACCTAGGGAAGGAGCAAATTCTAATGCGCTAGCCAGCATGTCAGGTGCGTATCCAAATTCTCCTTCAGCATGACAGCATCAGCTTGCCCGTTTTGGAACCCTCGGATTTCCGTTGGTTTTCCACATCCCAGTCGCCTGCTTCAATCCTGGGTGATGAAGAGCTGAGGAGTGAGTCCAATTCACGTCTGTTTCTCCGACACCCCCTACACGTGACTTTTGGGCTTCGGTCAACGGTGACAACCTCCTTTCCTCCATTCACCAAGACGGGTAAGCGAAGCAAGGTGATCGTCATTCGCGACATGGCACCCGGTGCAATATTGTGGATTTCCAGTGCTACCGGGACAAGACCTGGTGATAGACAATCACTTACCGCGATCAGCTGTGTGAGGCGAATCAGATTTCCGGTTTTCAACACCTTCTGAAACAGATGGGCGATTCGTCCGGCGTTTCAAGCTGAGACATCAGAACCATCACGTGTCTTCTGTGGCGGATCAAATTGCCAGCGCGATACCTAGATACCGAGCGATCCTCCGTAAACTCAAAGAGAATGATTGAGCAGCGATCTGCGTTCAATCGTCCCTGCTACCCAGACGGACAGGATATATATCATGTTCAACGCTCGTAGCGGGTAAAAAGATCCCTAGAAAAAGGATCTATACATACAATCCCTGACGCTTTACGATTCGGCCCTATTGGCTTAGTGGTAAAGCGTCTGACTACGATTGTTACTCCGGTTCATACGTTCATCAGGAGATCGTGGGTTCGATCCCCACATAGGGTTCACTTTTTAGTGATTTGGCCGGCGAAACGAACCTTTCCGGCGAAACCTTTCATGTTCGCTTTATCCCGAACCCCTTTATTTATCGGGGGAACTGCAATCTGAAACTCTGGAAGGGAATACCGATTGGTTAAAAAGTCTATGAAATCTTTTTTGCAGCGCGAGAAGAAGGCAAACAGGTGGCAAAGGCGGTGTAGCGTACAACCTGCAACGGAGAAGCCTGCAAGTGAGAGGTGGAAACTATAACTCTTCCAAAGGGCATATCTCTGAAAGGCACATGCACCGCTTACATCCACTTCTCTTCTATCTACACAACTTTCGGCAACCACCATTTCCGGTGCCTTCTGCCTTCTTGTTCGGATCTTGACTCTTGAGGCACTTCTTCGCCGAGCCCTGTCGGGACACAATAACTTGGACAGTGCATCACAAGCTATTCCCTCGTTTAAAATCTACGGATGGAGAGAAGGAGACCTCCAACAACCTATCCAGCCGTTCCCGAAACCATCATTCTCTGAGACCATCATCAATCGAGGCTGTTATGCCCGAAGATACTCTGGTTTAAAGGACCCAAGGTCGACCGTATTCAATCAATCCGCTTACCTCGTGCTCGCTGTTCCTAGTGACGATGGCTAAATGTCGTCTCGATCTTGAACCCCTTGCCTGGTACAGAATATCATGAAGGCTGGACGATACGCCTCGAAAAGAGCTGTTAGATTCAGAAAGGGCTATCAGCACCTCATTGCATCGGGTATATTCATGGTGTGCAGAACTCTAAAGAAATCATGCAACTGCTCTGAGACAGACGAGACACACTTAGGGCCGAGGACCTTGCGTCCTTCCCAGCCGGCGCCGATCCCAACGAAGATGTGGTTCATGCAGTCCGCGAAGGGTTGACTGCCTTCATCGAAGGAATTGTCATGAATGTGGGATGAAGGAAGATTACTAGTCGCGCTTATTGCAACAGCTGATGCGCTTGGTCCGCATTTCACACTCAATCTGCCTCGCGTAGGGGACTGTTGTTATGTGGGTTGATAACACCATCACCTAGTATTAGTAGAAGCCTCTTCGGTGGATTATTGGTGTTTGAACGTTATAGTCCGTATAGCGTGCATTAAGTCCTGGACTTGGTTCATAACAGGAATCAACAGGAACGCCAGCTAGGAGGTTCAAGTCACAGATGTCCTCAATATTCTATCACTTACATCGTAGAAGGTCCCTTTTAGGCCGTATGATACACGGTGCTGCAAAGCTTAAAGATAGAGGGAGGCTCTACATTGGTCAAGGCATACACATTGAGAAGTTTCGCTTGCACGAAGTGAGAGTTTTCAACGATGTGCACCTCGCCGCTTGTCTTTACAGGCGGAACGTTATAGTTTCCCCTGAGTCCGCGAGAGGCACAAATTGCGCACTCGCGTGCTTATTCTATACATGAAAGGCACCGAAGAGGGGCAAAGGGCTTCCTTCTAGATCCAGTCATCACGAAGCCGATCAATATCAAGAGTATAGCGCCTAGATCTTCGCCGAAGCAGTGCAAAGGCTCGGGATTTGGTGTTTTCCGACGACGACGCTAGTACCTGATATTGCAGCATGTCCATGGGTATGCTACGATATTGCGTGTACCCTGTCTCTAACCCTCCGTTTCTACACTGCTGTGCTCGGAGTCGGAACGTTCATGATCCTCAGACTTCGACCTAGACTTGAGACTCATCATGTGAATCCTTTGTCAGTACCTTTGATACAAAAAACATCAATATATACTACTGAAACGTAGCTACTTTCTCCCGAGCGAACTTCTCTCGTCTACAAGTACAGACGCGAAGCACTTCCGAGTTCAAGTCTTCCGCATCAGTCTATCTTACCATGCCTAAACCCCCTCACCAAGTTAATCCTACGAGGGATGGCCGCTACGAAAGTCCTCTCCCTCCCACAACTGTAGCCACGCGACAGGCTTCGAACTACTCACACCCGAGACCTGCTGGCGATAGCGACTTCTCCTATCGGTATCCTCCCCCGATTACCTCCTACGCTGTAAGTTAAAATCTGCTTCATGTATGCCTGCGCATGCCTCCGAAGTTGCGCTGCGTCACACCGCTATTGTCGAGCTAATCTACTTGTCTATCTTTGGGCCTAGGTTCCTGGGGGGTACTTTGTCTTCCCGAACTACCCAGCTGCAGACGACAAGGCGTCAGACTATGCACCTTCCGGAAGGACCAGGACCAGTCATGCCACGGACGACACCACCCGGGGACTAGCGGGAGGTGTGCTTTGAGCTAGTGGCTCGGGCTCGCTACAAGGCATATCATGTCGCTCCCCTCCTGCCTGACCTGTTCGTTCCGGCGACAGCAGGGGTGCATCCCGAGGAGATCGTTGTCAAAGGACAGGCGATCAAGGACGCTTTGCTAGATGAAGCCATGAATGACCTCATGCTGCATCTCGAGAGCCGACTATGCTCAGAAGAGTGGGGGTCGCATTATCCGTTGAGGCAAATCCAGGGATTCGCGCTTCAAGCCATGGTGGAGAGAATCGCAGAAGTGATCCGCAACGCAGTCCAGGCGGTGGCAGCTTTCGGTCCATAGCGGATTAGCGATATGTCATCTGAACCCGCGCCCTCAGGCATTCAATGTCTTTGTAAAGTCGCCAGTATAGATAGTATGGCTTAGTCACCAACCATAGTGGCGAGAGCCAGCAACGTATGGAAATGATGCTCTGCCACTCTGCCAGTATTTAGGAACCTATGACTTGCACCAATCCCCGACTTGAGAGTCGCCAATACTGCACCTTTACAGCTTGAAACAAGATGAGCGAGCCTGAAAACAGAAGAGCAAACGTGACCCTTGTGGACTCTGGAGCCTCAATGATCTTTTTCCGCATACTGCGCAAGCATCGTCCCGTACAAGTATGTACCAATCAGTCGAAGCATCCATCGCGACCCTTGCGTACGCCAAGAATTAGTAGTTATCTATATTCTTTCGGATGGGCTAAGCGTCTTCTTCACTGCTAGAAGAGTTCTCAGGGAAGTCTCCGGTATACTTCGCAGTTGTTGGCAGCTGGCGGTGATCTAGCTTGAGGTTGATCAGGGCAAGTATCTGTCCTTGTGGGCATTAGACTTGTCCCATGGAGATCACTGGACAGGGATTCGCTGGAACCCGTTACCGAGTAGCCTTCTTCAACGTCCCCACCTAGCGTCCTCATGACAAGCGCACGACTATTAAAAATTCGGAAACGCCAATGGATTCATGTAAATCTCTCACTCTTACATATTCCCAAGTACAGCGCAATCCAGTACAACTGATACTTTATATATTTAATCAAAGCCGACCCGGCAAGCGTCTTTTCTGTTGAAGCCCGACTACATCACGAGCGGACTGTTCACCGCCAACGCCATCGCAGCATCCAACGCCTGCACCATCTGGACACCACCCACCGAGCCAGCAACCTGTTCCGAACCCAACAGCGTCTGAGAGATATTGGTATACTTGCACCCAGACGGATTGATAGTTCCATCGAACCGTCCCTTGAGCCATACAATGACCTGCGGGAAGTGCAGGAGCTCCATCGTAAAGTGTTGCGTGCTAGGGTTAACGTCGGAGACGAATTCGATCGTGGCTCCGTTGGCGCAGTACCGGTCAGCCATGACTGCGGCTGGGGCGTAGGGGACGATGTCATCGTTGACGGCGTGGTAGACGTATAGAGGGACTCGAGGGGTGTCTTCCGCTCGAGCTCCTAAGACGAGCTGAGATAGAGTGCCCTGTAGGGAGTTGCGGATGATCAGATGCTGACATAATCACAGGCGAGAGAACACCAACCTGAATGACCGGATCATTGAGCGTAACAGCCCCGCTTGTGAAATATTTGGGAGACAAGACCTGCTGATTGATATACGCCAGGATATTGGCGGGCGCACATCGTTGTCGTGTCCTGCCGAGCTCTACGAGACCCGCGGGTGTAGCGAGTTCATCGATACGAGCTTTGAAATCCGGGTATGCATCTGAAACGCCTGCGATACTGGCGAAAACGACTGCAAAGTAGACGGCGGTTAGTCTCGTGATCACAAGTCTGGCCTGACCCGAGCTACTCACATCCAGCAGAAGCGCCTCCCTCCTATTCACATGCGACGTATGAGTACGGCTGCGGTGCGATCGATAGAACTCGCACTCACAATAAACTCGGCGGTAGCAGTCAAGTTTGCAGGCGTTCCACCTTGAGCCACACCGACGATGTTGAGTTCCGGAGCATAGGTGGGCTGCAAAGCGGCGGCTGATGGGGTGATGTACAAGCGGCGTGAGTAAACATGCAAGGTACCGCAAGCTGTGTGGACATACCCCATCCTGAAGCAGCTCCACCACCAGAGTAACCCTATGCGATGACATGACGTGTTTCAGCTGCTGGTCCAACCAACAGACGGACGATAGACTCACCCAGATTGCAGTCTTTGGGTTTGTCAGACCCAACTTGGGGAACTTCAACGTTGCTCGGATGCCATCCAGTACACCCCGTCCTTCGAGACGTCCAGCAATGAATGCCGCGTTGGGTCCTTCGTAGTCTTGGACAGTAACGGTCCAGCCTGGCAACGATATAGATGTTAGTATTAATTCAACTAGATGGAGAAGGTGATGACTCACCCTGTGCAAGAGCAGAATAAACGAGGAAGCTTTCAACCGTGACGATCAAGTTCTCCTGCACCGCCAAGAATTGCACTACCAGAAAGGATCAGCAGAAATACACGACACAAAGACCACAGCGGGTACTCACGGTTGTACGAAGGCGCACACTTTCTGTTATTTCCATCCTCTGCAAACGTATACGCCAACAACCGATCCTGCTTTGCCCCCCACGGCTTCAAAATCGTCGTCACCGTCGCCAACGGCTCCCCATTCGCTCCCTCGGTCCTATACAACAACTGCCACCCTTGCAACCCCAGATTCGGGAACAAGCCGAGGGTAGCGGGGACGATCAATCGGGTATCGAGGATCGTTCCGACTGGCTGGGATTCCCATCCTGCGGGGGGGTTGTAGAATGGGTCAAGGGAGGGCGGGAGGGCGCGTGGTTCGAGGGGTGCGGCGGTGATGGAGGGGAGGAAGAGGGAGATGATGGAGATCAGGGAGATGAAAAGCTTCATTATTGTTGCGGGATAGTTCCTGGACGAACAAGTCGGGGTGGTGACAAGACTGCACCTAGCGATCCAGGAAGAGGAAGCCGCGTGGGTGAGAGGAACATCCCTACCGTCATTTATACCAGTTTATACCCGACCCCCTTCATCCGGCTCCTTCCCGATCCATGATAACCGGACAACAATCCCTGACTGCCCCACTGCCGATCAATATTGCCAAACCCCGGGCGCTATCCCAGAAGAGTGTCCTTCTAGCTCGGAAAGAGGGAGTATTCGCGCGGCAAGTTCAGATTGCTATACCTTGCGCGGGCGGGGGAAAGGGATTTGCATCCGGGCAAGCTAGAATGTTATACTAGAAATTGAAGCTAGTGGTCGCGAGTGAGACAGGTATTGTTCTGACACGGGCATGTTGGCCGCTGGCCGTATCAGCATACCAGATACGACCGTCATCTGGTCTGCTACTCGATCAGCTGTGCTACCGGATGACAAACGCGTGGTGAGGAGATGCCCTTGTAACTTGACTGTCAAGAGCGGGGGACGAGGTGGTTCGTCTTCAAGCACCATCGATATCGCGTGCCTGAACATCCTGGATACGCCGAGGGCCACTTCCATTCGCTGCAGCACAACATCAATAATGCTCGTTGAAGCTAATCCAAGGCACCCGACCGGGAGAGTTGGTGGCTTTATGCCGCCGAGAGGACCAGACAAGATGATCTATAGTCGTTCGGGAATACAAGTAGAGCGTAAGATGTGGTGCAAATCGCTACAACAAGTCCGGTCATCAATGAGGCGTAGTCGAGGTAGCCAAATAGGCGTAGCGTGATACGCTCTTTTCGCTCGCAGTCGCAGGAAACGGGTGAGTCTCGGATACATAAAGGTCGTTCGTTGGTCTATGGGATGGCGGAGCGTGGGCGGGAGCGAGGACGGGGCGGAAGGGGCTACATCAGGACACAGTTGGCCTTCTTGGATTTTCCGCTCCGACGATTCGGGTTCACTGCACATCCGGGTAGAAATGATCAGCAAGACGAGTCTCTCCAATTGGGCGGAAGCAGCTGTTGTGGGTTATACATACAGACGACTCGAATCGCTTCGTCAAAGACAGTCTTCAGGTTCTGCTGTGTCAAGGCGGAGCATTCGAGATACTGCATTCAACAAGCAATGAGTACGGCCGGAGCTTCCGTCATGAGGCGATGCAACCCACCTTTGCTGCTTTGATCTCGCTTGCCATCGCAACACCCTGCCAGCGAGGATCAAGGTTGCACGCCGTCAACATAACACCCTTCAGGCAGTCGAAGAGAGACCCACCTGTGAATATTCCACGGGGACTTGTCGCTTGGCTTTAAGCTTATCCACCGTAACCTGATCCCTCCGTAGATCCAACTTGGTCCCCACCAGGATCTTCGGTGTCGACGGACAATGGTGCTGTACTTCTGGGTACCACTATTCGACCCGCGCCATAATGCAATCCTCAATTGAGTTTGCCGTCTTTCCCCGACAAAGGCCGAGATCTTACCTTTGTGCGGACGTTTTCGAAACTTGGTGGTGAGACGATCGAGAAGCAGATGAGGAATACGTCGGTTGCCGGGTATGAGAGCGGACGGAGCCGACTGCGACGTAAGAAAAGGAGATGAATCAGAGTTCGGATCGGGCTAGTCGCTTCTAATCCACAGACGAAAGGTCGATCTTCCGACGTGGGAGAGACGACACTACACTTACTCGTAGTCTTCCTGGCCAGCCGTATCCCACAATCCAAGACTTACGATCGACCCGTCAACCTGGATCTGTACTTCCACAATCGGGAGCGAATGCGGATCAGCGCCGCAAGGTATAAGAGGAGCGAAGCAGAACACGGGAGCGTACCTCTGCGGAATAGTTGTCGAATACCGTTGGTACGTATTCCGACGGGAAAGAGTTAGTCGTGTATGAGATCAACAGACAAGTCTATAGGAGGATCATGATCATCGTCAGACTGGCTCATCGCAAGAGCCCTTTGGCCAAGGAAACAAGCGGAGAGCGGCTTTACCTTTCCGACTGCTCCGTCACCAACAACGACACCTGTAAGAACGAGAATGTGATGAGCACAGATACCGAATCGTAATATTTCGCCTGGACAGACAGGCCTAACATGCCAGTTGCAGTGATCTTTTTCTTTTGAAATTCAGCCTCTCTCGTCGGTCTGACAAGAAGCCCCCAGCCCACACGGTTCTCAGTGCACCAGCTTCCCTTGACCTCGCCTTGCGCACCACTCATCGGGTAGCGTGCATTCCTTTCCCTTCCACACCCTTGATGCAATGCGCAGGCAACCGATCTTGAACCAAACTCACACTTTATGCTTCTTGTAGTCATTTCAGACTGTTTCTCCCTCTACCTCAGCACGTTGCTTCTTTATTGGAATTGCTGGAGTGCTCCTTCCTCGACCTTCCGACAGTCTACGTGGTGAACCCGGGAACCCTTCGTTGATTGAAACCGAGCTGCGAGCTCTTGAATACGGGTCGCCGTAGATCACCGATCGGAGGAGGAGACTGTGATTTGATATTAAAGCTTAATTTCCGGTGGCACACGTTAAAGCGAGTCCCAAAACGACTGGAGGGCGACGTGATTGATATACGATGAAGCGCTCAGGCAAGCAGGCAACAGGCAAGTCGACAGTTGATGACGAATGATCGAAACGCGGCTTCCAAGGTTGATGATTCCTGTTATGCTGCTTCGAACGCGCAACGCTGGGTGTAGTGGTCGTTCTTGGGCTCTGACACTGTGAGAACTATGTGTCCAGCAAGGGTCTCACAACTACCGCCAATAAGATCAAACCTCGAAACTCTCCTCGTCCCGTGCTTCACATTCCTCGAGGCCTTTTCTCGCCGTGTACCTTCGGGTGCTAGCAAGTGATGAGTAATGCGCGCGACCTGGCTCATCCGACGCGTAGAGTTGAACTTGGGTACACGGGCTGCTCTATCCTCTATCTCTATGGTGGTAGGTTCATGTAGTCGCATCGCTGTAGTGGGCATGTTCAAAAGGTCGGAGCGTAACCCAGTCTTTGTCGAAAGTGTGGGACGTTGACCGCGAGCAACGGTCGAGAAATCTTGAATGCTCCATGCTATAACGACAACTTGAATCTTCACAGATAATGAATATACAAACGAAACTGAATCAACTTCTGGCCGACATGCTTCTCAATACCACTGCTACCTTCGTTCCCAGATCTTTCCCATCAACACTCCAGTCAACTCCCCTTGCACAATCCTGCAGCAAATCTCCTATTCCAGGTAGACTAAAGCCCTCACTCCACGGCGCCGCGACGTCCGCTCAACCCCGATGAGGCAAGAAATCAACAAACAAGTTGACACACGCCATATCCTCGTCGTCCTTGTCATACGCCTGAACATTGACGGCAAACTTGGCCCGAGGGATTTCTCGAGGCAGTTCGACGGTCTGAGTGATGTCGTATGATCCGGGTTGGACGGGGCACTGGACGGTGGTGTTTGCGTTCCGACTGACGATAGGAAAATGAGTTACGGTGTAGATCGCAACAGCGGGGGTGGGCGGCTTACGCTTCTTCGCAGATGTCAAAGTCCTTTTGGAGGAGCTTGATCAGGCCGAGCTTCACGACGACATGAGCCCAGGCACCTTCCTGCGGGGGGGGAATAACCAAAGGTGTCATTAAAGGCGATCGGTAACATCCTTTGGAGAGTCGCATCTCACCTCGATGGTCTTCAAAACCTCGGCCTTGACGTTGACGGTCAAGTTCTTTCCGGGTGCAGGGGGGTCCGGGGTAACGTTGATCTCCTTGATTTGACTGGAGGCAAGGGGTATGAAGAGTAAGCCACTAGAGGGACGGGAAGTGGCGACGAGAACCGGCTTACATTGCATCAGTGGCGAGGCCTAGAACGCGAGGCAAGTGCGCAACGAGCGATTTAGTTTATTGATATCCCCACTCATCACGACCTCCCTTCTCCCCGGCAACTACTCACCACAATCCGTCCAACTCCAACCACCCATCGTCTTCATCCTATCATCCTCGACACCAACCTTCCCACCCAGTTCCTTGGTGATGGCCGACGCCCCCCACGAGACAAGGTCAATCACGCTTTCCGGACCTGCGACGGGTGCCGGGATGGCGGAGACGAGTGTGGCGGTGGAGAGGAGTAGTGCGGAGAGAGTGAATAGCTTCATGGTGTTGTGTGTGTATAGCTGTAAACGGGGATCAGGCGAAGTACCACCAGGAGAACCTCGAGAAGCGGAGTTGATGTGCCCCACCTGTCGAATCCCGCTTGCGGCAACGATGATTCATCGGCGTGACTCACGCTATCACGTGTTATCGTCCACGCTCGGTCAGAGTCGGTTCATGTCGGTCCGCGAATATTCAGGCAGACGATGATCCGGTATCGAGGAGTTTATCTATCGGGGTGAGGTCCGTTGGTGGATGGAGGCTGCCGGGTTGGGTGGACGAAGCTCTATACGCTTCTCTCTTGCTCGATGATACCGAAATGGCGGGGGGCAGTGGGAGATCTTCAAGGTTCAACCGAAGCGCATGAGTGGAGACCAAGCTTTCCGATCAATATTTTCACTCACTACATCCGGAGAAAGGAAGGGACCATCTCGCAGTACTTACAGAAACTTACAAACACCTTCTGGAGAGACCTGACTCTCCATGAGTTCCGGCAGCTTGAAAGGTCTTCATTCTCCACAGATCCGCCATCTTTATTCGACGTTGCGTGGCGGCACACTGGCGGTCAGGGTGAATCTATCCGTACTTTTCACGTCTTGTGACGCCTATCAATTTCGTATCATAGACTACCTGTACGTCCGGAGGCCACAAAGCCTCAGTTGGGCGATAGAGCCCACCACTTCCCGGCCTGACAGACAGGATGCCACGAGACGAACATCACTCAACACTAGGAAATCCGCGGATTGCGAATATATTCAATCGGTGCCCGTTTCCGCTTGAGCGCGTGCCACGGCTGTTTTGGGGAGACACGGGCAGGCACCGTCGAATTTCGATGAAGAGGTGAGGGTATGCTCTCATCCTTATCGTTCGGTCCTCCTCAACGTTGTTGTGCTTGTTGTCTGATCTGCTAGTCACGCCCCACGTCCACGATGTACGCTCTTCGAACCGCTTCCAAGTTGGCCGTCAAGGCTTCCGTCGCTGGTGCCGCTTCCAAGCGAGGTGAGTAGCGGTGCATGCATTCTCTTCGCTAAAGGAATTGGAGTCACTCATTGGGTTTCCTGGTTCTTCTGCTTGGCGTGATGCTCTCCGCTAGCCCTCCGCACGACCGCCGTCGCCCAGGAACTCACAAAGTTCCACATGCCTGCCATGTCGCCTACCATGACCGAGGGTGGTATCTCTAGCTGGAAGAAAAAGGAGGGAGAGGCCTTCACCGCCGGTGATGTTCTTTTGGAGATTGTGAGTGTTAGGGTATTGTGTATAAGAAGCGGACAACGCTACGGGGATGCGTGTGCTTCGGGAGTTGGATGTCGGCTGGAGAGAAGGCCGTCGGACGAAGGCTTGATCACGGAAATGTGATCTATGCAGGCTTAGTCGAGAGTGACTGCGGATAAAGGCTCACGCACAACGTCTAACAGGAAACTGACAAGGCTACCATGGACGTAGAAGCTCAGGACGACGGTATCATGGCCAAGATCGTTGTGAGTATTCTTGATTTACCACGACAGGAATCACCTTGTAAACCCCTGAACATATAGGTTGGCGATGGAAGCAAAGCCGTCAAGGTCGGAACGGTCATCGCCGTCACTGCCGAAGAAGGTGACGACCTTTCCGGTGCCGAAGCCCTCGCTTCCGAAGGAGGGGAATCATCATCATCCGGATCTTCATCTGAGCAACCTCCTGCGGAATCCAAGTCAGAGGCCAAGTCATCCGACGTCGTTCAAAAGGAGATCGACCCGGCACCCAAGGATGCACCCAACTCGACACCTTCCCTTGGAACACCGGCTGATCAGAAGTTCGGCGCTGGTGGTGGTGGTCGGGACGCACAGAAGCCTCCTACGGCACAGGATGGAGGTGACAAGCCCAAGTTCTTTGCGAGCCCGTTGGCGAGGAAGTTGGCGCTCGAGAGGGGTATTCCGTTGAGCCAGATCAAGGGTACCGGTCCTGAAGGCCGAATCGTCAAGGTACGCTTGGGACTGAAGTACATAGATCGCGGTGGGATGCTGATGCTGTGGCTCCGCAGGCCGATATTGAAAACTTCAAGGGTGTTTCCACTTCCGGCGGTCAGTCGAGCGAAGTGGCCAAGACACCTACCTCGGGCGTTTCAACCTTGCCAGGAAGCGCAGCCCCCGTCGCTCCCGCAGAGTACGAAGACCTCCCCATCTCCAACATGCGACGAACGATCGGCAAGAGGCTGTTGGAGAGCAAGACCCAGGTGCCGCATTACTACTTGACGGTCGAGGTCAACATGGAGCGAGTTATGAAGCTGCGTCAGATGTTCAACAAGGCTGCCGGAGAGGGCAAGCCCAAGCTTTCGGTCAACGACTTTAGTGAGTAGCAGCGACGTGAGCGTCGGCTTGGCATCGAGCTGAACCGCCTTGCGTTACAGTCGTTAAGGCTTCCGCTTTGGCATTGGCCGAGGTTCCCGAAGCAAACTCTGCTTGGTTGGGTGACGTTATCCGACAGTAGGTGCCGCTTGCGTGATCGGAGAAGCATTACTGACGAAATTGCATTTAGATACAAGAAGGCCGATATCTGTGTTGCTGTCGCCACCCCCAACGGTCTGATCACCCCGATTGTCAAGGATGTTGGCAGCAAGGGTTTGGCTGCCATCTCGTCGGAAGTCAAGTCGTTGGCAGGAAAGGCTCGAGACGGCAAGTTGAAGCCGGAAGAGTACCAGGTGCGTTTTCAATAGGTTATCGTTGTTGACACGGCTCCTAACGCTTGATCATCTATTTAGGGCGGAACATTCACCATCTCCAATTTGGGCATGTTCGGTATCCAAGAATTCAACGCCATCATCAACCCCCCTCAATCATGTATCTTGGCCATCGGTGCTACCGTCGACAAGGTCGTCCCGGCGCCGGAAGACCCCAAGGGCTTCAAGGTCGTCCAGGTCATGAGCGCTTCGTTGTCCGCCGACCACCGAACGGTCGACGGTGCCGTCGGTTCGAGGTGGTTGAAGGCATTCAAGGACTTTATGGAGCAGCCCTTGACTTTTATGCTCTGAGCGGATGTGATGTGAAGGGGCGTGTGAAGGGAGAGTTGTAAAGATTGATGGTAGGAGCCGGCGCGGAGGAAGTTTTCTTAGACTTGGTGTTACGGATAAAGGCATCATGACACCTATGACACAATTCGAAAATAATGGACAACGGCGGCGTCACTGTTGTGCGTTTGTTGGGCATCGCCGTCAAACCAAGAACCAACTCCAGCTACATCATGAATTCATGATTTTGTGCAGTGCAGGAAGAGTCTTACGTCATTTGGATTAGATCGGGATCGATATCGGCCCGGCCGCTCGCTCAACGTTTCAGGCTGCGACATCAGCGCCGAGATAACGATAACGAATGTTCTGTCATCTGCGGTTTGGGAACATAACACAATAGTTTATTGTATCAAGAACATCGACTGCTCCGCCTGCCACCCATGAAGATGTCGCTGCCGTCGTCCTACCGTATCCTCACCCCGTACGGTCCATCCGCCTTTCCCACCGCATTCCCCTTCTCTCAGCGAGACCTTGTTCCGAACGATAATGCTCCTGCCGCTCAGTTCTACACCTACTCTCGTCTTGTCAACCATATAGACGACCATGCTGTTCGCAAGCTACAACACTTTTACGGCGATGTTCTGCCGTACAACTCGTCCGCAACGGGACACCCGGGGTCAGCGACTATTGCCAAGATCCTGGATGTCTGCAGCAGTTGGGTCTCGCACATTCCCCTATCAACCTCTGTGGTACCCAGCATCTCGCCTAGAAATCAAGTAGTAGGCATAGGAATGAACGGAGAGGAACTCGCAGCCAACGGAATTCTGTCACATTGGCTTGTGCATGATCTCGATCTCCAACCAGACTTTCACCAGGCATTGAAACATGCAAAAAAGGGAAAAGCGTATCAGGCCGTCAAGAAGTTGATCTCTGCGCCAGAAGCGGACAAAGAGCCGTCACCGGAAGACCCGTTCGATGCGGTTATCTGCAACGTGTCAATCGATTACTTGTCAAGACCGCTAGAGGTGATGGAGCAGGTAGGGAAAAACCTGAAACCAGGCGGGTGGGCGTACATGGCGATCTCAAATAGGTGTTTCCCAACCAAAGTGAGTCGAGGGTATGCTCGTCGAGAATCTACGATGCTGACTTCTGGTAATAGGTCGTGCGACCCTGGCTCAACCTCTCGACAACGGATCGTCTCCACCTCGTTGCGTCGTACTTTTACTTTGCCGGAACGCCGTACAATCAAACGAACCAAACGAGTACCAAAGTCGTGGGATCGGCCTTGCAACGGCTGAGAGAGGGGATGGCTGCCGGGAAGCTTTTCGAAGGGGATTCGGTGGAAAGCGGGGACTCGGTTTCGACTGCGGATGGAGGTGAACGGAAGCCCGGTGACTTGTTTGAGGATATCGAGGCGATCGTGTTAGTGGCGGAGGATAATCCGGAGGGATGGGATCCGCTTTGGGTAGTAAGGGGAAGAAGGAAGATGGCAGGAACCTGATGGAATTAGACAGAAGCAAAGATCATTTCTAACATTCTAATCGCTTTCGCAGTGAATACCTCAGCCAGTACAGGGGGTTATGCCTGTGAGCGTGACATCATCAACGGGGCTCAAGCGCGCCATCGCAATCAAAATCTGTGAAACCTAGCAATGAGCAGCAATGTAAGCCGGGAAACGTAGAGTTGTAGAGTTCTAAGAATCCCCCCTTCCCCCGAGTCGTTTGACGGACTTAGCCACTGGAACGCCATCGCACAGTGATTCTTGCAATGAGGACTGAGCCCCGATGAGTCTATCTGAGTACACCATGTTAATTATGCGAACGACTCCGCTGAACACATCCGGCCACCAAATGACTTCTACTGGGTTTGGTCGCCATCTCGCGCCAGACTCAAGAGGCACTTCGTACTCCTTTCTGCAGGAATACTGCTGCTCACAGAATGCGCAATACGCCCATTACCCGGGCCAAAGACACTAAAGGTCGACTCGTTAGCGATCTGCTCGGCTCTGCGCTGCTGCTGAACAGCCGGGCTGCCTCACGTTGAATGCTTGTCGACCTTTGTCGTTTTGAGCTCTTCGCAATGGACGAGGAAGATTGTTCCAAAAAGTGCAAGATAGAGGCTGTGCGTGCTGGGTCTGTGCCCAGCTTTGAAAGCATACACCTTGAAGGTCCAAGGAGGCTCGGGGCACGTTGAGACATGTTCCTTTGTCTAGACCCCTAAAACCCCATTCGTGATTGAGGTACTTACAACCTCCGTCTATATATATGCTCCCGCAAGGCAATAGGACTTTTACTTTGTGTCTATCAGAGTCCTGCCGCATGTTCACTTTTCTGACAAACCCCGTGGTACATCACCATGGCACCTCCATAAAATCCCGCTGACGACGCGAGTATGGACACCTCTGAGTGGGAGGGGACTGACCATGAGAGCTCGGTAGCAGGCCCTGTAAGTAATAGTTCTCTTAATTTACCCTTGCCCACTCCCTAGTTCTGGCCGGGCGGTCATCTGATCCCGGACTAAAGCCAACACTCCCCCGCTTAGGCACATCCTCCGCCACAAAGGCGGTTTACGAATCAATCAGGTGGGACCACCTCGACGAGCTGGTCAGATCCCTTTGCTGATAGTAAGCGAGCATCGACCTCGACAAGTAGTGGTAGATTCGGAAGGAAGCGGTCCCGGGACCTCGCCCAGACCGTTGCTAGCTTTAGCTCGCGATCGAAACTGGCTAATGAGTTTCCGCTTCTGCGCGCCGTGGAAGCCTGGCAACAGGGCAAAGGGACCGAGGAATTCCTGTCTGCAAAGGCGTCTCAAGCTTTAAAATACCCACCGCTGAAGTCTCCAGAGTCTCCAGGAGCGTCAGGACCATCATCTGCGGGAAGAGAGGCCGCGACCGAAGTGAATTATAGCGACGGTGAAGTTCTTGACTTTTCTCAGGCTCTGAGTCTTTGTCCGCCGACGTCGACTGACCCTCCTCGTCGACGATCGGTATCTCCTGAGCCTGGGCAAGGACCTCTTCCTGAAGGAGAAAAGAAACGCGGTGTTATCCGACAAAAGTTAGGTAAACTGGCGAAAAGCTTGAGGTCATCCGACAAATCGAAGTAAAGGACAAGGTCGCGAATACACAGACGGACTGAACGGTGAGGCGAGTAAAGCTTGATCGTATGGCGACCTGGATGTAGATACTTATAGGTTCTTGACAAACATCTGTCTCCCGGATTCGTTTCCTGCTATTTCCCGACCTAGCTCTCAGTATCCCGACAATGACGTAGTTTATCGCCTCCATGAGGACTTTGTTGCATTTTAACGAGTTGTATGTTTCTCGTTTAAATTATTCTACATATCATGGAATAGCGGCAGTGACACCGGGTCTACTGCTGAGCTGCTGTTTGCTCTCGTGAAGGTAATTGATCGCGGTACCGGGTCGGATCACACCCAGCTGAAAGAGGGCTTTTCCATGGAGCGCATCGTTCCACTGAGGGAGGGAGCCATACCGAAGTGAGGTCCTACCGTCTCAACGCCCTAGGCAGACTCCAGCTCCAGGATGGTCAACCTTTAAAACCGCTTGGCTGTGACCCGTACACGTTTCGAAAGTCGCCCTTATGACTAATCACCGCGGGCGCTAAACGGGGTGATGACCCTCCAGATCGTCAGTATAGGGGGAATGCTTCCTTTTCCCGGCTGTATACTGCTTCCCCCTCCATCCACCTCCTTTCGCCGATGTAAATCATCCGAGACGGCCGTCGCTTATTCTGCCGCCATCCTCCGTCCATGTCCGTCCATCAGCAAGCCACCTTTACCACTCCCAAGAAGAAATCCGCCTGGTCCGTCTTCACCTCCTGGCTCACCACCTCGTTCTCCTCGGACGACTCGGACGGAGCGTATACCCCGACGAGCAGTAGTTCCGGTGCAGGAGGAGGGGGAAGGTGCAAGACACCGCGACAGCAGACACCACCACCACCACCACCACCACCACCTCGTGGGATGAATGGGTTCTCTCCTTCTTCCGCGGGGAACACCTCGCCCTCTCCTGTTCGAAAGGCAGATAAAGCAAGTAACGACCATCATCACCTGAATGGCTCGAGGGCCAGGCCGGCGTTTGTTCGTGCCTCGACACTACGGACCATCGAGGAAGGTGATTCCCCTTACGGGAGCTACCTATCCTCTTCCATCCCGTCCCTCCGCCATCTCGCCGCGCAACAACTATCATCATCATCGGGAGCCAACTCGCCGGCGTTGGTGGGTGCTGGTGGGTCCGCGGGGTTGTTCGTGGCGCGGAGGAGTGTGAGTGGGGGGAGTTCGAGGCGCGCGTCGGGGGATGGGGGGGTTGTTGCTGCTGCTGCTGCTGCTGCGGGGGGGATGGGGATGATTGAGGAGAGGGAGGGGGAGGTGGTGACGATGTTGGTGGGGAAGAGTCGGAAGGGAAAGGAACGCTCGGAAGGGGATGAGGTGACGATCAGGGTAAAGGACGCACGAGCGACGTCGGAATCGCCTTCCCGCCGCCGTGCATCGGCGCACCGCAAACGTGCAACGAAAGCACACACACCCGCGGCGGGACCGACAAGTGATACGATCGAGGCAGGGGGAACGCCAATCGAGGACGTTGTTGAGGAGTCATTCCGCGTTCGTGCTCGGTCCCCGGGAGACGGAAACCCCGACAACGTCGACAGAGGAGACGATATCACTCCGCTCTTCATCGTCCGGACGTCGAGCAACACCACCACCACCACCACCTCATCAAATAGCGGGATCGTATCTCCACAAGAGCAAGACCTAGCGCCGCCCTTGAGACCGTGGTACACTGGGCCACTGTTTGAAGCCGGATGGAGGTTTGGCTTGTTGTTTGCCGTGTTTACCGTCGTCATGGTCGGCATGATCTGGGCCAGTTTGCCGCGGTTGGATCCGTGAGTCCCTCTTGCTTTCCGGGAAATTATGCGGCGTCGCGGTGTACTGATTTATCGAGGGGGTGGGACAGGGAGGATAAACCAGCGTTGAAGCTTCCTAGGTCGTTTGTCGATCTTCAGGCGCTCAAGTACGTTCTGGATCGCGGAGAGCTGGTCGCAAGTCGGGATGGCTGATGGCTGAGGGTTTTCGTAGTGGGCTGTTTCAGAAATACAAGCATCGATATCCTTTCCGCGTGTTGGTCGTTGGGTGTGCTTCGTACCTCTAGTACGTCATCTTCCGCTCGAGGTCACTTCCTGTCGCTGACAAGCAACTCGTCGACAGCGTCCAGATGTTCATCTTGCCCGGGTCAATGTACATCTCCATCCTATTCGGAGCGGCATACGGCGTCCTCATAGGCGTTGCCCTAAGCTGCATCGTCAGTTCTCCTGTCCTCGATCGAATCCGCGAGACCTTGACCCCTTTCCCACGCCACAGTGCGAGGCAACCGGCGCACTACTAAACTACCTCCTCTCCGCCGTCGTCGGTCCGCCACTGCTGACGATCGAGGCCTACCGGAATCGTCTCGAGACCTGGCGTCTCAAGATCATGGGGGACAAGGAAAAGGGAGAGGAAGTCGGATGGGACGGCGTGTTTTCGTTCTTGATCGTTCTCAGGTGGGTGTTGAAGGGATCTTTTACGGCCGTCCGGGCTCTGACATCCGCAGGGACCTCGCAGGATCGCTCCCTTTCCACCGCATTGGGTCGCAAACATTGTCGCTCCCCATCTCGGGATCCATCCCTTGCTATTCTGGTCCGCGTGTTTTATCGGGATTCTTCCCGTGTCCGTGATCCACTGCACTATTGGATCCGGGCTGGATTCCATGACGAGCGCAGAGGATTTCCATATCTTGAGCGTGAGAAATGTGCTGGGGCTGTTGGGCGTTGCCGTGGCGGTGATGATTCCGACGGGACTAAAGTGAGTGGACGCTCCGCGCGCATCGCTCAACAAAGGAGCTGATCCGCTCGCCGAACAGACGGTTCTTCAAAAAGGACTTGTCCGGTCTGGCGGATGCGGAGGCTGCGCTGCATAACCCGGACATTCACATCCAGACCACCTCTCTCCATGGTGAAGCGGGATCTGCATCCGCCTCAACCAAAGGCTACCCCGACAGCTACTACGCATCCGATGCCATCTCGTATCAAGCGCAAGATTCGGGTGTCATCCTGTCCCCTCCGGCTGGGTATGGCTCCATGGGCGAGGGCTACTACTATGGTAGCGTAAAGAAGGGTAAAGGACGCGCGATGGACCTCGAGGAGGCACTGAGCGTGATCGAGAATGAGGAAGATCATGAAGTGCTGGCGGTCGTGTATGAAGGCGATGCCGAGGCTGATTCCATCATTGAAGAGTTTGCCAGTAACGCGCTGCATCATGATTCGGAGTCTAGCAGCGACGATGACGAGGATGGCAGTATAGACCGGGCGGAGGAGGAAGAGAAAGAGTTTGGGTATGATAGTGTCGCGTCTCTCGGGAGGGATAGCACACATCGAGGTTACGGAACAATACCCTCGGGCGATATCGAGCAAGGCGAGCTGGACACACCGAGAGCGGATGACGGCAAACGGTGGTGGAATTCGTGGATGTGAAGAAGGCAAACAGAAATATTGTATGTCGTGGTTGTAGTCAAGCCGGGCAAAAATTATGCTCTCTGGCACCCTGCACAGAGCATTCGGGCTAGTAGTGTATCGATATCTCAGCATTGGATCATAGCTAACGTTTCAGGCTGACGCTGCGCCGATCAAACGTGGAACAGCGGCATCTCTGCCCATCTACTGACGTGTGCCGTTCATACAACTTTATCCTTCTCACGATCTTTGCCCGTCAACCCTGCTGCTACTCCGCATCTCGACGCTCAAGGCTGACCAGGCCACACCTGATCGGCAATCGCTCGGACCAACTTCAACTTTTTCACCATGTCTTCATGGTTGATCGGATTACCCTCGGCGTGGCTTCCAAACCCGCACTGAGGACTGACACACAAAACCTCAGCGCGTCTACCCTCGAGACATTATTCCCCTCGGCGACATATTGAGCCGCCTTGTACACCCGATCCACCATCTCCTTCTGATCCTCCAACTCGCCATGCTTGGAAGTCACGACGCCCAAGACGGCATTCTTACTCAACGGGAGGTACTTTAACGGCTCGAACCCCCCCGCACGAGCCGTGTCGTATTCGAGGTAGAAAGTGTCTGCCTCCAAATCGGTGAAGAGTTGACGGGCGATTCGGTCGTACGCGCCTTCGGAAAAGTGACGGCCACCGATGTAGTTGCCCCGGCAGAGGTGGATGCCGAGGTGCATGTCGTCGGCTCGCTACGCGGGAGGGGTGAGCGGGAGAATGGACGCTTTGAAGGGACTATAGATACGCACCTTGAAGCAAGCGTTGTAAAATTTGATGTACGCTGCGAACTGTTCATCCGCCGTCTGGAAGTTTTCCTTGTCCTCCTTCCACCCTTCAAGCATTGCCTCAGAGCAGAAGTCTACGGGACAAAGAGATGGACGTCAGTTACCGAGGTCACCCGTCAAGAGAAACCCGACCTACAAGCAAGGTTGGGGATCGTCAACTTGAACATTTCGGACGCCGGCGTCATACAGTATTTTGAGCTCGGTTTGGTACGCCTTGGCGACATCCGCAAAGTATTCTTCGTCATTTTCGTATACCCCCGA
Organism: Naganishia vishniacii ANT03-052; assembly: GCA_015708705.1. Lineage (NCBI taxonomy): Eukaryota > Fungi > Basidiomycota > Tremellomycetes > Filobasidiales > Filobasidiaceae > Naganishia > Naganishia vishniacii. Next base: position 1,095,347 of record MU158395.1, on the reverse strand, counting down.
TGCGTATGCCTTTTTAGGTCCGTATCGGAAGTGATACCTGTTCAACCGAAAGCAATCAGGATGCGTAGCAGAGGGGGCAAGTCGGAAGCGTAACCTAACTAACCAAGAGGGACTGGCGAGAGTAATCTTGGTGTTTTTCCATTCCGATTCAGGGACGAGCGTTTTCATGTACTCGAATTCGGGCAGGTAGCTACTTGTCCCGGTGTGCGAGATTTTACTGACTGCGACGGTCACTTGATTAGGCACCTTTTTCTCGTGCATGAATGATTTGACATCTGGGCGTGTTCGAATCAGCACCGAGGGTTGACTATACTTGTGCATTAGAGGACGCACCAGGAGCATACAGTCTAAAGATAGACTGATCATATCCCCCCTCTCGAAGATTCACCTCCTCCATCCCCTTCAACGTCTCAAAAAACGTCCCCCAGAACTGATGCCTCGAGAACTCGCCATTCGTCACCGCGTGGAATCCACATTCCTTTTGCAACTCGACGATATCCTTGATCGCTGACTGCTCGACGGGGACGAGGGATTCGGGCGTGGCGGTCTTGTCCGCAAAGACGGCGTAGCGGTGTTCGAGCAGTTCCTTGGGTCTGAGGAGGGAGCCGATGTGTTCGGCCCGGAAGGGAGGGTTTGTTTTGGCGGTGACGGTGGACATGGTGAGGGGTGGGAGTAGCAGATTCCGGCTAAGGTATTCTGGAAAGTCTCATTGACCATATATACCCCGTCGGACAATAGATAGAACCACGCGATCGGACGATACCCGGCTCCTCGACGTTGCCGATCCGGCCGATCGCGGCATCGGCGTTCATGTCGCGATCTCGGATATCCACATTATGGGTAGGATATCAACTATACTCTTCGTGACAGTCCACTCCCAAGACCCTACATATTCAGTGTATGCGTTGTATCGCATTCCTAACAAATGGTCTAATGCTTCACCTACGGACCCTTACAGACGTCTCGCACAACTGGCTAGACCGGCTTGGGGAGCTGTTACTCCTATTTGATCACCATCACCAAACGCCCTTCCAAAGGGATGGACCCGGCCTATCCTCCCATCCGCCCTGACAAGTCCCCATCACATAGGAAGCTGCGACGGCAGTCCTTCCGCCGGCATACCCTGAATTGGAGCAGCAGCTCGCCGGATCCGTTCAAACACGAAGCCTTTGGTGAGCCCGGTCGTAGTTACGATATTCTCCAGCAGCATCCGCTGAGCGGAGTGCAAACACTGCAAAGGCGGTCCATGTCCACTGAGGTCCTGGATGTTCTGGTCGGAGAGTTTCAAGGCGGGAGCGCGGCGGGAGCGGCGGTTTTTGTTTGAGCTCAGAGGATGAACGAGGGATGTGACGACGAAAAGACATGGGGTTCCAGTCGGCTGGGAACAGAAGATCGTATCATTCTCAATGGCTCGCTATAGCAAGATGAGGATGACGATACTTGGCCTAGAATCGCTTGATCCGGCTGAGTGATTGTCGTTGGCTTCACCACCTTTCTTTCACCACGATTTATTCAATTGATCTAGCGGTTCCGTGGGCAGGCTGCATTGGAGGTCAGTCGGATAAGAGAAAAGTCGATTTCTACTGGTCACGCAGACCAGAGTCCCCTGTCCTTTCGGACCTAAGGACAGAAGGTTTGCGTCTTCTCGACATTGACATCCCTCTTCTAATTCATGTGCAGGTGGTTTGCAACTGTCGGAACATGATTAGCGCGATCTTCCGAATGACTCACGTTTAGAAAGAGAGGACTTACGTAAAGCCGGTCGAGGGGGCCTCGCTCGTCCTTCATCGATCCAATCAGACGGATACTGAGGGGTGGTTGTCGACGCCCCACATAAAGTTGTAGGTAGCGTCACCACCCATAAGCAGGATCCGCATCCCCATCGACGAGACTGTAAACAGAGCATGACGTCGTCTTTCCGCCCCGTCCTCGTCCAAGCTGGTGTCTCGCTTCCCTACACAAGCAACTTTCGCAAAAGCAACGGTTCAGCCTACATCGACTCCGACTCACGGCGTCGCCTTCCTATGACTCTCCACAGGTCGGATATCATTCCACCAGTAGCTGCGGAAACCTAGGCGTTGCCTCCTCTTCGGCGGAAGAGGGAGAATCACGCCCGTTTCCCACTTCCTGAGGGAACGCGCAGACAAGATATCGTTCGTGCGGGGCCTTCAGCCGAGATTGAAGCGATTGGACGGACAAAGGTGCACAGCCGACTCACCATTTTTCACGCCAAACTTCCGGATCAACCTCCTGAGAACCGTGGCCGTGGAATAGTTGAAGATTTGTCTGGAAATCGAGTTGCCATGGATCGATGACCGCTTCTCGACTCGATTCAAACTCGACTTGGTATGGAGGTTGACAGTGGACTTTCCGGAATGGCTTCTGACGCTTGACCGAGCGTTCTTCTCAGCGCAAAGGCGTCGGCGTACCGAGGACCGTGCAAAGGTGGCGATTTCGGTAATCAACGACCTGGAGGAGCATTGTAAACGGTAAGCGGACGGGACATCAATTACGAACAGCATACTAAGGAGGGAGAGCGGGCAAATAGGCGATTCTGCTCACAAGTCGTCGTCGTTCAGGAACCGTCAAGACCGCGATATCGCGTTCCGGAATAGGCAGAAGCACGGTGCTATCTCAAGAGGAAGTGTTGCCGGACCAACTACCCTTTCCTGCAACGATTCCTGTTGGCAGGCCAGATCTTCGTTTTGACGGTGTCTTGAAGGATTTGTATCTGCTGGTTGCTGGCGAATCACGAGAAGGAGAAACATCAGCTTCACACCTGACGACGACGACGACGAGTCTGCGCCACTTGTTCGCTTACTTTTACTCGATTTCTTGCACGCAACCGGAGGGATATCAACGGCTCGAGTGCTAGTGGGTCGAGTATCGGAATATTCACTCTCTGTCAAGTATCAATCGTCCAACGTGAAAACAAGGCGGCTTGCGACGTGGCCTTGTTCGAATAGGAGCGATCCCTGTCCTTTCGATCGACCCCGGCCACTTGCGTTTCACCTTTCCTATCAAGCTTGTTCTTGGTCTCGGCCAGACGGCAAGACAGTAATGTCCATCTTCCTCCTCTATGATATGATTATGATATAATATGCTAGATCCCACTTAGCTTTCATCAGCGAGCGGTTGAGTACACCGAAGGCGCACAAATACCGCGAGGGAGACCATGGCGTACAACGCATGAGATCGGCAACGCTTTCATAACCTCAGTCAGCACAACCACCGCTTCAGCCTGCCTATTCAGCACCATCTCATCGTCCTGTCAGCAGTGTCGTCCTCGATCTCATCACTCCAGTCGCACAGACATCACCTGCTGAAACGGCGAGAAGCATGTCATGAATTCGCATCAAACTTTTGGGGCTGCATCGCGGAATTAAAAGCACTGGATTGTGCACTAACGTCACTCTGCTGGTGAGCTGCTGCTGCTAGCCTGCTGGCGACGTTATATAGTGAAGGTCGCTTTGGGGGAAAGCAAATCCCCTTTTTCTCTTTTGCTCGTCGGCTACGTCTTTGCTCATTCGTCAAGAATTCAGCAAGCATCAGTCGTCTTACTACCGTCTCCACGTATCTGAAGAGTGAGTGATGCTAGCTAGCACTCTTCTCCGCTGTTTTGCTTATACAAAGTGCCTTTTACAGTCCCTATGCCCACAAGCAGTCCTTACCCGCTCACCTAGCATATCGACGAACGTCAGAGCGTAGGTCAAGCAGTACTAGCTAATCCAATCTTGCTGATCTCATCTGACTACCTGGCGCAGCTGACGTCTCGTTCATCATGCGGTGTCCAACCATGCTCGGCGTGAGTTTACTCATGCTGACATGGCTGGTCACTATCTCCCATACGATCTATACGGTCCCTGCTACCCTGGAAATGGCGAACGCTCCTCAGGAAACGCTCGCCCAGTTCCCGGTCATGCAGGCTCACGTCGATCTTCTGCTTCCTGTCTATCGTTCGGTCTTGGTCCCTGTTCATTCTGTTGGTTACGTTTATTCCTGGACGGTCAGTCACTTTGCGAAGGATCCTGCTCTCGACGAGAGTCCTGCCTCGGTGTCCGGGTTTTTCGATGATCCCACCTTTGCCGTGTCCGGAACTGCTTTTGCTTTCGACAACGATCCAGGTCCTGTCGACGTGAATGCGCGCTCCATTCCGTCGCGGGCCTGGAACACTGTAACGGCACTGGCTATCGCCTTGGTCGAAGTACGAGCCTACCTTCCGGTTATCGAGTCACTTCCGCCCTCACCTCGGGCGTTTATCCGGAAATACCGTCCTGTCGTCCGCTTCGGCTACTGCATCGTACTCGCCAAGGAATTCGCTCATTCGATCTCGTCTATCTGGTCCTCTTCGCCGTCTGACACGTATCAGACGACGTACGGTTCCGGTGTTCAGTCGTGCACTTGTCAGGCTCAACCTCACCTGATGACAAACGATGAGACGAGTATCGAGACGGATCCGGAGACTCCTTTTCGACAAGGTCAAGGTTTCAACCCTGGAATCCTCCAATCATTCTTCCACATCAGCCGATATATCTCAACCCTATTCAGCCCCGACTACAGCTTTCCCTTCTTGTCCCAACTGCGCCACAAAGTCAGCTCTGAGCAGCGACTCAGCGACGATGTTGCGTACTGTTTATGCGAGCGACCCACATTGGGCGTTCCAGGAACAGATCAGGGGGCAATGAAGCAAAGCGATCATCCGTCACCAGATCCGAGGGTCAGGCCGCGGGATTCCCGTGCCGCCGAGGATCTGGACAGTACGGCGGGTGATTCGGAATCGGTTGAACGAATGGCTACTAGGGTGCACGATTGTGCGATCGATGACCCTAATTGGAAGCTGTCTTTCAGCATTGGACGATTCCAGTCTCGGACCTGTCGACCGACCTACGAGGAGTGGCAACCTGGACCATCGGAGGCGGTATCTTTGGCGAATGGCTGTCGGGAGGAGGATCCAGACTACCGCATTTACTTCAGCTTCGGTGCCGATCCGGCGTTCTCTTCATGTTCCCCGAGACGCAAGAAATGGCAACCGATTGGGCAGCAAGAGCAGTATCCAGCAGTGCGATCGGATAGTGGCTGTTCAGAGCAGGATCCCGATCAGCAGATTGATTTCAGCTTTGGGCCCGGGACGTTTCTTTCCAAGTCTTTGCAGCAGGCCGGAGGCAAGCAGAAGTTCGACCAGTCATTAGTCTATGGGCTTCCCAAGTGTAAGCAACGTCCCTTCGCTCTTCCTCCGCTGTAACTGATTTTGACTGACTTCGATTTCCAGCTGATCCACGGAACCGCAAATTGAACTTGGATAAACCCTTCCACCCTTGTTTAAAGCGTTCCCCTCATACTTTGCTCATCTTCGGTAGTATCGTCGACCGCCTTTGCTCGCCTGATCATTCTCTTCCGGTGGAAAGCTCGTCTTCAAGTTTTCAAGGTTTGGCTTCAGCTCCATCCATGAAACCGGAACCAGAAGGTTAGTATAGCGGGCTTGCCGGCTTACATCTTGTACTGACGCATGGTGAGTGATAGATGCGATTCCACTTGCTCCTGAAAGGATCGCAAAGGTCAGCAATGCGATGTCGACTCCACCTCAACCAGGTTAGTGTACCCTTCCACGTTGCGATGCAAACAGAGACAGAGCTAAAAGTAATGCTCGACAGACGAGCCAGCCTTCATTCCGTTAGTAACGACCGCCGCAGCTCCAGCTGGATTGGTACTACCTGTATCGACCATCGATGCCACATTGCTCTATCGCAGACAAGAGGCAAAAGAGCAACACCCCCATTCCGCTTACACCCACGAATGGCTCGAGACAATCTGGTATATCATCATTTTCCTCATAGGTCTGTATGTTTACATGGGAGCCCAAATCATCTTGGCCCCCATTTACGGTCCTTATGTGATAAAGGTTAGTCATTTCACGCCTTCCCGGATGATGACCGATCCTCATGGTGTTGTTCCGTCCAGTACTTTTGCGAGGTCAGTCTCCTTTTCGAAGACTTTGCGCAATCCGCCGGACGTTTCTTCAAGCCGGAAGCTGCTGCAAATCTTGCTCATCCGGTCACCAGGGCTGCGAAAGGGAACGATACATCCGGCTCTAAACGGCATGCATCCGGTCGATCAGGATCTCACAGCTCGAAGGGTGGCAGCTGTCAAAGCACTAGCACGAAGGCGAATCGCAAACGGTCGCATGGATCAAGCAACGGGGCTGACAGGACTTATTTCCTTTCCGCAACTGAAGTCGACAGACTGCATGTTGCTAGAGTTTCTTCCGCTTCGAAAAGGGGTTCAATCTTCGGTGTGTTCTCCTTGGGGTCGTCTGGCAAATCCTCTCATTCTCTTGCGCCGGATCACGTACACGAAGCAGACTGCGCTGGAATACATGGTGAAACGTCAGACGCTATTGGTCAAGATATACTTTCGGTCTCATCAACTTCCTCGTTGCCCTCATTACCAGCAGTACAGGTCTGGCTTGGGCAACACACGGAACTCATCGAGAGCCGGATGACTCAACCTTTGCGAACTGTGACCAACATTGGCATTGTCGCTTCAAACTCTGCCGGATCCGATGCCAAGGTTGACAAAGGGAAAGGTGTTGACAGGATGCCCCTTGCGCCACTGAAGCCTTTGCGGGTGAAGACCAATGTTCAGGTGTTTTCGGTTCACGGAGCAAGTACCATTGATGCTCTGCCTGGCACGCTTCCGAAATACCCTGCTACGGGCTTACCGCTTTCCAGCGTCGGCGAATCCTGTTCCGGGGTAGCAGCGCGCAGCAGCGAGGCTCAAGTCGGGGGTCCCTCCAAAGTATCACAGTCGCAAAGGAATGACAGGACGTCTCTGCCACGGCGATCGAACGGTGTTCTGTCCGCTTCCGCTTCTTTGAATAGGGATATCATGCGGCCCAGCCCTTCTGCTGATTCTCAAGGGCGGCCTCATAACGGAACTGCCACTGCCTCTTCCACCTTCAAGAGCCTTCACCCATCTCTGTCGGCTGCTGAATCGGGAGGTGGCTTATCCGCTCGTCGTGTGCCGTTCTCTCCTGTGGCCTTTGCGCCTCTGCAGGATGTCGTTACTCCTCGGCCTCCTCGTCAAGCTCTGGGAATGCTACCGCGCGTCAGGCCGGCGGGTCTAGCCCAGCGTCGAGAACCACCGCTCCCTGTTGATCGTCCGTTGCCAGTGCCGCTTGAGATAGCTCCGAGCATTCCTGGTGTCCGAACGTTTGTTCCCTACTACGATACCACGGAGGACGGCATTCGCCAGGATCAAGAAGCCGAGGAGCGCATGAGGCGAGAAGTTGCTAGAGCTGAACGAGCAGCGGAGCAAGCAGCATTGCCACGCGATCCATGGACTGGGGAAGTCATCAGGCCCCGACGTCATAGGCCCGTCGTGGAGGGACTTCCTTCTGGCGCAAGACTGGCACCTCTGCGAGATGAAGGGGCGTTTGAGTGCGTATTTGGAACCACTCGAGAACTGGTCGTCAATGCTAACTCCCTGTTTCCGACTAGGCCTTACAAATTCACGAATCTAGATCTTTACCTTGAGCTCACAGCACTCACAGCGAAAAACCAGTCATGAGTGATATTTGAATGGCAGTGCTACAGTGATTCCCTTGTGGCTATAATTTCTTTCGTTTATCTTGACTATAATGTGTGCATTCAGCAATCATGATATGTATAAAGTCTTTCATATATAGACAGTGATACGGTCGACATGGTAGCGCCATGTATGCGTTATTTGCACTAGCTGTCGCTTGACATCCGTATGGTACTATGGAGGGTGAGAACACAAACGACAGTCTAATGTGGTTCCCCTGAGTTGCTTGTCAGCCAAGGATTATTTCGTGAATCGGATCAAGAGGACACCGATGAGTCATACTCCTACAAACAGTCGGCGAGACGACTATCAGGTCGCGGTGCCTGCCTGGTTCCGACATGAGGAGGAGAGCGGCGGCCATTCCGAATAAGAGTACGTCCTCCGCAATTAACGACTATGACAAGGGCTGCCCCAGCATTGCGAGTCATTGTTTCCACAGCATTATTGCAGGAGGATGCGTTCATGGATATAGTCGCTTGTGTGAACCGAGGCCGGGATCCCTCGTTGCTGCGGCTTCTGGCCCAGTCTCGATAGGCGAAGAAGGCGCGAAGGGGACGACCCTGCTTACCTAATACGACCAGAATATCCAGGGACTGATCCGGATCGGAGGGATACGCAAGTCTCGGAAGCACATCAACCACGCGAGTCCTCTCCTGAAAGCGAAGAAAGTCCGAAAGTTCCCTTGCAGCTTGTTGTTAGGGTCGGTAACTCCAGTTTCGGCGCTGACGGAATACCCAATTGTCCAGCGAAACTTCCCCAATTTTGCGGTTTCCGACTCACCATGCGGCTCCTGTTTCGCTGCCCCATCGACCTCATTCTATCCCCTCAGCGCTTTCTTCCAACGCGCCACAACACAATAGACGGACCCGTCCAACAAGGCATCCTGCTGGAGCCGACGGACAAATTCTCCTGGTGCCTACCAGGAACGATCAGCTGTGTTCGAGCGGTCAAATAACCGCTGGTTGACAGAACTTCGCACGATTTTTCGCCTCCCGTTGGACAGTCATTAGCCAGTGGTCTCTGTGTTCCTTGGCACAGTCGCGACATCTATCACAGCCCATTGTTATATCAGGTGAGTAGTATTTCACTGTGACACTCATGACGTCCAGTGGGCTTACCTTGTTTTTCTCCCCTGGACTGCGCAGATACTCAATCGCGGGGATCTCTGAATCCACTGTCGGCCGGACCGCCGAACACTTTCAGCCTAGATTGCAGGCTTGTTTTCGGCGTCACTCAACTGTCAAGTCGAAGCCCGGCGCAACAGTGCTATCGCTAGTGAGCGCCACGCAAGTTCTTTGTCCTTTTCTCTTCAGGGTTCCCCCATAAGCTAACCATTCCCTCTTGCCCCGAACCACAGTCCCAAGCAATCTCACCATCATGCGCATATCATCTTCACGTCCAACGAAACCTCCAATTCTCGTGCAGCATTCTCATCCGGTACCAATTCCGCCCGCGCCTCCGACGGATCTTCACCACGCGAATGCCCTTCGGTATAAGCACCTCTATGGCTATACGAAGCCCTCGACACCGCCCCTTCCTGCGTCGTCATCGTTTCGAGACAGTGCGACTGAGAGCAGTGACGGGGACTATGAGACGTTTGTGGCGGACATGGGCAAGGGGATCGTGGTCGATGAACGTGACGGTGCAAGCATTTCCGATGTGGACGACGATGTTACGCCACCGGAATCATCGCCGTCGGACGTCTCGACATCTTCCACTCCCGATGGCCTCGGTCCCAGAGCAACGCTCGGAGACTCTGATGAAGAGGTATTGATCGAGAACGTCGCAGAAGAATGTACTCAGCGAAGTGCCAGCTTAAGTCGCGTGACGCCGCTACTGACTTCACCACGGCCCACAACACGGGACGCTTCTCTCTTGCCGAACAGCTTTTCTCTCGACAACGTTGGCTTTCCCAGTATCTCTGCCATGAGACCGAATCGAACTGGTTCACGCTCTCGTACACCTGTTGGCCGCCGCATGCGCAACCCAACTCCCGGGGATGCTCGCCATCACAGTAGCAGCGCATCCTCCCGCCAAGCTTCAAGTTCATCCTCCCACACTAGAACGCTCGCGCCACTCGACGATGAGTTTCGATGCTCGACATGCTATCATTCCGGACTATGTGCCGACTTGTTGATGAAGGATTCCAACTTCCGATGCGGGGACACGATCACTGGCAGAGCCGGCTCGCGGGTTTCTCCAGCTGAGGGAGTGAATGACCAGCCGCAAAGGGCGGGAGGAAAGACCCCCTGGACAAACCATCGCTTGCGTCATATCGGATTGGGCAGGGACCACGATCAGGCGGAAGGGAGTAGGGAAAAGTCGAAATTGAGAGTGCTGGATAGTGGAATCGACTACGTTCACTATGACAAAGATTCGACGGACGCAAAGGGCGGGCATGGCGTAGTAGATGTGGAGGATATCGGACGTGCTATGGCTCCTCCGAATACGGCAAAGCAAGACATCTTTCGAGCCGGACCTCCGCGCGTGGCCGATGCATCATCTTCGTCGACTACCATGTTCTCCTATGACAGTTCTCAGTCGTCGTGTTTCGTCCCCGGCGTTTTGTCAGTCAGCACTGACAACACGGTAAATCTTGCACCGGTGTTACCGACGACCGATGCGCTGCAGCAAATTCAGGACACAACAGACCAATGGAGGGAGAGATCTCCGATTCGCCCGACCGAGTCCCGCAGCCCCGATAGAGGTCGCAGTCGCGCACTGGGAAACCCGCTCTGGAAACTGTACAATCTTACCGCGGGCTTATTTTCTGGAAACTCCTCGGGCAGTAGCGACGCAGAGTTGGACTACGATGACACGCTTTATGGTGTAGATGTGGTGGAGAGGGGAAGGAGCCGGGTCCGTTAGTGGTCAACCACCGACCTCAAAACCGCTACAGGTCTTAGCTGATTGGTGCGCTGTCCAGAATGGAACGCGGATGAATAGCGATCGTAATCGACCTACACGAATCTGCACAGCGCAATGGCGAGATCATGGCATCTATGGCCCTTTGAATATCGCATATTGTCCCGACATCGTCGACGGAAGCTTGCTGTGACTTCACGTCATAGCCGTTAACCGTCCATTTTTCCTTAGCCGTAAACTCTTTCGCTCGTGGAAACAGTCAACCCCTGGAGCAAGAAAGGAAAGAGCATCAGCCACAACTCACTCTGCAAATGTTTCTAGGCTTTCACGATAAAGCACTTTCTCCCTGCTCCTGCGATTTACGACAGGTGAACGTATGATAGATCCACTCATATAGTTGATACAAGCAGCTGCAGATTCACTCCAAAAGGCAGTGAAGCAGGCAGTCAGAGTCCCGAACTCGGCACCTGCTTCTCCTGCTCAAAGATTCTCCCAACTTGTTCTATCCACTTGAGCATCGACCCAACCTTTTCGAATCGTTTTGCATCCATGCCCTCTGCAGACGAAAGTTGATTGAGGATAACCTGATACGCTTGTTGGTACTTCAAGTACTCTTCTGGCGTGATGTGGATCTAAGCAGAATGAACACAAGCAGAATGAACACAGGTCAGCTGGAAGGACGTAAAGATTCCGCAGCCAACATGGTGAAAAGCCTTACCCTCTCACCTCCCGGTGTCTGCGAGGCCATATTGCTTGTTGCCTGTACCGACGCCGGGGCTGCAGCGTGCATGGGAGCCATCGACGACGGACCTGCCCCCATTCCCAACGCAGAAGAAGATACGTTTGCCGACGAATTTAGCTGCTGCATACCAAGTGTTGCTGGCATCCTGCTGGTCGGTGCATTCGACGGTGGGATGATCGACAGTAAAGGCATAGCGACGGCTTGCAGGCTCGGTCCGGTCAAGTTGTCGGTCTTCATCGAGTGATCGTTCAACGAGGTTGCATCATTCTGAAGACTGGGATCCATATGGATTTGCAGTGTCTGCTGCCGAGAGTCATCGCCAGCCAGAGACGGTTGATGCGGGATTTGAGCTCCTGGTGTATGCTGTAGATCGGATCCGTGATCCAATGCGTCGAGTTCCATCATGTCGTTCTCACTTCTGGCCTGAACATTTCCCATCTGCAAATCAGGGTCCAATACTTCTGTGTCCAGCAGCCACGGCGTCTCCTCCAACGGTAGATCTTCCGGCTTATCCGCGTATCGCGCGTGCGGCGTCGCATGCGTCAAGGTAACGTTTACTTGACTTAAGTCCCTCTCGTCGGTGATGATGTTCAGATAACCGCCGCAATCGAATCTGGGCATTCGCTTCTTCTGTACGTTTACTCGAGAGCGTTTAGCGCGTTTCTCGGCATCGTTTTGAGCGCAGTGAAAGTGAGAGTTGTGCCGGCCTGGGTTACCGGTGCTGCCGGAACGGGATTTATAGCTGTGGAACATGAGAAGTTACATTAGCAAAGAGTCAGAGAAAAGATAGGATATAATACGACTTACATATAACGATATCCTGTGATTCTCCAGATCTCCCTCGCAACCAATCTCGCCAAAGCCCAAGCCCCCGCATCCGATGCCTCTCTTTTCCCATTAATCACGACAAACTCCGTGCCATCATCCGGATCCGACTGCACATCCAAATACGGCTGGAATAGTTGTACACCTCGCGTCGACACCGATGCATGGACGTCGATCGATTCCTGTGGACCCCGTTTGATGGCTCGGATGAAGGACAACCAGGAATAGTGGGCTTCAGGAAAGGCACTTCGTCCCACATTGCGACGGGTTCTGTCTCGTCTCGAAGATGCACCGGGAGAGGCCGAGCTTTCGATTGCGGAGGGGAACAGTGGTAACGGAATAGCTGACGTCGAGGCACTTGCCGATGCTAGCGTCGTTTCCGTTTCAGGGAGTCCCATTTCAACTGCCCTTGAAGGGTCACCGGTGTTGTCCGCTTGCACACCGTCTCCTTGACCTTTCAGCTGCATCCGTTGACCTACACCTTCCCTCCTACGTTTCGCCCTGCTCTCCTCTCTATTCTTCTTGACGCATGTGTAACAGGCTGTAGTCCGATCCGTGCCATTAAGTTTGAGCGGAAAGTCATCGATAGTCCCTTGAAACGTGCACCGCTTGCATTTGATGAGGGTAGGCTGGGAAGGGGTTTGCACTGAAAGGCCGATGTGCGGTTGAGCGGAAGGGAACGCCTGTATCGTTGGCAGCGGTGTAGTATCCATAGCGAAGGCAGTACTCCGATGATGTTGATGTTAATGTTTGTGAAGTCGGTGATGATGATGCCATACTTGCGGGTCAACATTATCTTTCGAAAGGGGTAGGTGAAGACTGTAGAGGGGGACATCGGACCGCTCGCGCTTCTTTTTGGCATGCTGTTATTGGCGCGTCTGCTTCGCCACAACTTGCGATCTGACAAGACCTCTACTCATCTACTCACCGTTTCACCCTCTCACCGTCTTGCTGTCCTCACGGGTCTCATCTATAATCGCGGAAGATCCTCCCTCGATTCTCTCCATCCATGGAGGCTGGGCATGGGGGCTGCTTAACCAAGATGGTCAGCTCTAATCACAGAAAGCGCAGAGGAAATGAATAGGTCCCATTCATCCCGCGGTCCAAGGAAGCGAGGTCACTGTCTGAGTCCACGCAAGATGTTCGAAGTCAAGAAAGACACCGATCGCCGAGAAACAGAGAATATGATGCAATGACCTATGACCTTGTACAGCGTTTACAACCGCAAGCGTTTCCCTGGAGTATCGTCACCACCATCCGCACCAGTCTCGCCTTCCAACGAATTTGTCCGATTCCTCTTGTTCTTCGCATCCGGAGTAGCTCGAACCAACTCTAGCCATGAAGGAGAGTCGGGCACTGTGGAAACGTCTGCCGCTAATCCAAGCTTGTGTGTCAAATCGAGACCACTTGGCGATGAGAACATGTGTCCCAGCGCAGGCGATGATGCTACCCAATCTTGCCTGGCAGGGGTGGCAAACGCCATCCGAGATCCGCTGGCAAACGAGGAAACACCACTTCGCGATCCCGAAGTCTTTGGTGTCGGTTGTGAGGCTTTGCTTGATGACTCCGGTTGTGGCGGAGAAGACAAACTGGCATTCGTGCTGGAACTAGGAATGATATCTTTGGGCTGGCGAAAGGCAGTTGCAGCTGGTCGAACGGGTCTCGGCGGCGGCGCCATGATGTATGCAGGGGGCGCTAGTTCTCCTGGAGTCCTGCTACCTTCTGCGTCATCCGAGTCCACTGATTTAGGCACGCGGAACGGATCGTTCACCGTCGCGTCCTTTGCATCATCATTCGCTGAGCGAACCGGCCAGAGGTTGGTGCGTTGGAAAGCAGTGTCTTCGCCGGGCGGACGGACCGGAGGCGGTTTCGCAGGACGGGTTCTCGAAGCGACGGGAGTTGCTTCGTCCTCGTCTTCGCCCTCGGCATCCTCGTCCTCGCCATCATCCCCATTGCCAGGCTCCACCGGAGTACGTTGCAGGCCCGTCGTAATATCCTGCAGCCGCGACGAACCAGCAAATACGCTCATATCCCCAGAGCTACCTCCGCTTTCACTCAGGTTCGCTGGTATTGCGGTATCCATAGAGTGATGTCTGCCGTGTTTTCGTGCCGAGGCGGTCACAGCTCTCGCCGGCGAATTCGAAAAGGCCAACAGGATCTCAGCAGCTTCTTCGTTTGAATCAGAGTCTTGCGAAGGTCTTTTCTTGTTTCGTTGACTATCGGATCCATCATCCGACGAACTTCGAATAGCTGCCTTCACGAGCTTTGGTCCTGATTCGTTACTCGACGATGTTGTATCCGCGATAGGCGCAGATCTGACCGAGAACACATCCCCATCAGATGACGGGATCGGTGTCGGAAACTGATTGAACGACGGGACCCTCCGCATCGGCTCCGCACGTAACACAACAGGTGGGGCCAATGTGCCCTGAACTTCCGCATTGATGATGACGGGAGACAGTGTCGAGGGTGGCATGATCGTGGGCGCACTTCGAACCATATGGTCCTCCGGCGGCGCCGAATTTGGCCGCAACGGACCGTTTCTCGAATCCGTAGGGGGAATGAAGAATTGCACTGGCTGAGGTGCCGAGACGACTCGATACCCTGTTCTGGGGTCGTCACGATATTGAACAGCATATACCCGCGCGCCTTCGGGTATGTTCACGAATACTGGTGGCTCGCCGACAGGCGGTTGGTAGATGATAGCCTGCGACGGATGAGAATGAGTTGGTACCATGGCGACCGGAGGATGCATGCCTTCAGCGTTCACCCCTGCGTTTCTACCGGAAACGTATCGGGCCAGAAGAGACCCTTGACGCGAGGGATCGTCTTGGGGACGCTCCGGCTGTCTACGGGAAGTACTTGGTTTCCGCTTCAGCGGCGGCAATTCATCTTCCGTCTTCACCTGAATGATGGGCTCCATGGAATTTGGCATTGGTTGCTGTGACGAACGCCCGGTTGAGGTTCCGCTCAGAGGCACTTGCTTGTTCGCCGTAGCAGAGTCCGAAGCCTGTCTTGCGGAGCCATCGCGTTTTCTCGTTCCTCGCCGGCTAGCCCGCCTCACTTTTTCGTCTTCGTCTTCAGGGAAAGCTACCTGATGTAGAGTCGATGATCCGCGTCTGATGTTCGCACCGGTGTTAGGACCAGTCTTGGTCACTGGACGAACCTGATCCGAGGCGACGTCAGGAGTCCGACTTGCGCTGCCGCTTCGCGATCGACTGCGAGCGGAAGTCCCCCCGACAGCCGCTCTGAGATGCTCGCCGCTCGGGCCGGCAACCGCGTTGTACATGCTGCCCTCGTCGTCACTTCCAGAAGCGTCTTCGTCTGAACTAGAGATATACGCAATGCCGAGTTTCAGGCAACGGCGTCGTTTTCTATCGAGCTATAGTGTCAGCTTGTCTGTGCGCTCCGAAAAAGTTAAGGACACTCACCGATCCTTTGCTGCCCATCTCCGCTTGGATTCCAATGTCCTTTGATGCTTTTCCTCTTCCGTCGCAGGGCGATTCGGGTCTAGAATGTTGATACGTTAGTACGTAATACTAAGCCAGCAATCGCGAAAGCAGACTTGACTTACTATTATCCCACCGACTCTTCTTAACCTGCACTTCCAACTCAATCCCATGCTTGCTCATCTGATGCCTACGGCATATACTCCTGGCATGCTGACCTCTATACACCTTGTTACAGTACGGACACCCATGGATATTCGGCTGTTTGGGATCAGTAACCGTGTCCCCGGGTCGTAGGTGTGGGTAGGCCGACGGTGGAAGATTCTGCTTCTTACCCGACGTAGTGAGTGTCGTCATCTTTTGCGGTGCAGGTGGTTTTGAAAGACCTGTGAGTAACTGGGCTGTGAATTCCGTAGGGTATGACGCCGAGTCGTCGGTCTTGCGAGATACGGAAGAGGTAGTCCGCCTATGACGTTTGGATCTGTTTCCCGTATTATCCCCTGGGGCACGGATATCTTCACCGAGAGCAACTTTCGTTGGGCGAAATGGCGTTAGAGAACGTCGTGAGTCATATCCTCGACGTGGTTCACTCACCTCCACTTATAATTCCGCTATCCTCTTCCTCCATTGCTTTGCCTTTCCCCTTTTCGGAAATCCCTCTGGCGCTGGCATCTGCACCGACTGGCTGATTGTAGTCGTTGTAAGAAGTGCCCGAACTGGTAACGGAGTCGGAGATCGAGTAGGACCTCGAAGTCTGTTGTTGGCTATAGGAACGGGACGGAAGCGGTTGCGGAAGCTGCTGAAGAGGAGCAGGTCCGGCTGGTCTCGCTGAGCTTTCCAAGTGATGTTGTACGACCAGAGGCACAGGCTGATAGAGGTCAGATGCAATCGGAGCACGACTCGCAATATTCTGTCTCGATTTCCACTCCTCGAGCGCCGCATCCTGATCAGAAGTATTCGAAGATCCCGTCAACTGTGTAGATGAAGATCTTTGCGATGTGGCTGCCAATGGCATCTGTTGCTGCGCTTGAGCGATGTGTCCACTCGCGACATAGGACCGGTACTGGTTGAGATCATAGGAAGAGGAGGATGTGGTGCTGTCTTGATTTGTCTCGTCTATAACATCATGTTCGGATGACGCTGAAACCGAGGCCGAGGCTGACCGAACACCGTCGCTCGTAGGATGTGAATTGCCGTTCGCTGTAGGTCCTCCTCCACGTAGTCTGAGGGGTTCCATGAAAGTATGCGTTGTCGATGATCCGACAAAGGGATTTCTCGGTTCTGGGAGGTTCGATTGGCTCCAGTCTGCTGTTTGGATGTCGCTTTGCGAAGCCGTGACAGTACTCTGATCGCCGCTCCTCGTAAAAGGCACCTTGAAAGCATCCCGAATACGAGAGGCTTGAGATGAAAAAAGCTGTGGCCTAATGCGGGGCAGACAAGTCTCGTTCAACTTTGGTGAACAGGTGGCCGAACTTGCGGATCGGTGCGGTTGTTTCACAGCTGTTGTAAAAGCGTCAAACCCAGCGAGCGCCAGGCCAGATGCCGGATATGGCTGAAATCGGTTTCCAAAATTTCGATCGTGATAATGTGGTGGAGATTGGTGAATCCGGCTTCTATCCTGATCCCGATCTTCGGTCACTATCTCATCTCCACTCCCAAGAGCCCTTGTCCGCTCGCCCGGTCTCGCTTCCCGACCTGCACGCCGCATGAAGCCGAGTTGAAATGTCGAGTTCGTCCAAGTTGTCGTTCACTCAGGCTGAACCGTTCGACGGCCTGGGTATAGGGGTTCCGATCACGCACTGCGCAGACCGAGACAGCCAAGATATTCGGACGGAGTGAGCACAAAGACAACGTCGGCTTCTAGGTGCTTCTGAGGTGGCGGTAACAGCGAAGACGGCCGTGGGAAAGTCAAAGATCACAGTCGAGGTCGCTCATGACAGTCAATCGGCAAAGGAGAGTCCTTTCTTTCGCCGACGTCGCTCGGGATGAGCCAGGCGGCGGGGGAGGTGCGGTAGTCGATGAGAAGGTAAACCAGGTCGATGACACTGTACTGTACGACTACGGACTGGCGGGAGGCAACGAATAAAGCCATGCAACCAGCCGCGATGATGACCTCTCCTCTACACCCTTCAGCGAGAAACTGCTTCAACAGGGTGCGCGCGGAGGCGGAGGCGTCACACTAAGGGAAAAGGAAGGGAGACGGACGCGTAAGGAAGCAATAGGGGAACGTCATTTCTGGAATTAGTAAGCCAGGATGGCGGCGGGCCAGATCAGGTAGAATCCGTGCTCTATGGGTGTCGGTGTTGGTCTACTCAACATGACTGTGCTGGGAAGAGAAGCGGTGGCATTTTGGCCCATGGCACGGGCGAGCAATATTCATGATATGAACAGGCAAATATAAACAAGACATAACAACTAAAGAGAAAGATTTGTCCATTATTACTGCAACTAAAACCACAGCATCTACTCTATCAACCACTACTACCAGAAGGCTTCATCCGGGTCCGATCACACAAACAGACAGGCTTCAACACAACTCGAAGTCTGGCAAGGAGTCAACGCCTTCCGTAATCATCTTCAAGCAGGGGGGAGAAGGGACATCAGCACGAGAACGTGATGGGTGATCGATTCACGCACTTACCTCTGCGCCGACATAGAGTTGTCCATCGGCAGGGATGAATTCTCCGGGACCGGTCTCCTCGAGGATAACGGAGTAAGACAGGCGAGGAGGCGGAGTAGGTGGCCTTGCATCAGACAGGGATGGAGATGGGGAGATCGGCGCGGTCGGCGACCTCTTTGCCGGGGTCTTCTTCCCGAGTTCCTTGAACTTGTAGCGGTCAATCCACGTCGTCCCGTTCGAAGGCCTCATTTCCGACCTTCCCGAGTCAGTGCGAGCCGGGGAAGACGTCGAGACCCTAGGCGTGACAAGGCTCAACTCCCTGGGAACAACTCTGGCAGGAGGCAAGGCGGCTCGAGAAGAGGGCTGAACCGGAACGTTGTCATCGGCGGGACCGAGCGGGTTGGCAGGCCTCGGGACGGGTTCAGGAGTGTCGAACGCCCGGGGGAGAAGTCGCTGCGGAACCACCTTTCCGACCGGCTTGAGGCCAAACCTGAGAGCCTGAGGTCGGATCGCGGGCAGATTGGCAGGAGACGGGCCTGTCGCAAGGCTTCCAGACAACTCGGGAGGGGTAAAAAAGAAGTCCTTGGTCGTCATCTTGTATCTGTTCACAATCGACTTGGTCGTGACCTGATTCATCCAAGTAATATTAGTACACGCCCGTGCTTGATCGACGAAAGGTAATTCTCGTACCTGAGCTTCACCTTCGGGCACCGGACCCGCCGTAGTACTCGGCTCGTCCTGCAGAGGGATCCTGCCCAGTCCTCGCGCTCGGTCACCGGTGTCGATGAATGGGTTTGGCGACTCGACGAGACCGGGTCCTTGTCTTCCACCTGCCACTCGTCGAGAGGAAGGAGACGGCACAGGAAAGAGCTTCTTGGTAGGCCCATTCAAAGGCGCTGCAGAACGCTCGGCAGGGCGAGGAGTGGAATGCCAAGGCTGTTTACTGAAGCTAGGCTCGCTATCGGTCGTGTGGATTACGGAGAGGGTCTCCAAGTCCATACTGATGCTACCGGAGCTGCCAGAAGGTTCCTCTGCTTGGGTCTCAATATCCATATCGCTGCCGGAATTTACGCCTTCAGGCTTCGGAGCGACCGCCGTTGGCTCATCCTGGAGAGGGATTCGGGCCAATTCTCTAGTTCGCGCGGAGGCGTCCATGAGAGTGCTAGGCGAGATGGGCTCAACGGGAATGGGCCCACTTCTCTTACTTGCCGCACGTCGTACGGAGCCCGACGGTGATAGTAAGAGATCCTGTGTAGCCACGGGCAAAGGCAGAGCGGTACCGCGGCGAGTCGATTCCCAGGGTGGGTCACTGTAGCTGGCGTCAAGATCGGTCGAATGACAGGCGGATAGTGGCTCCCTGTTTATGCTGAAACTGCAGGAATCTTCTTCCGCTTCGGTTTCATTGTGCATGTCGCCACCGGAACCTTCACTGCCATTCGTTCCGATGTCCATGTCACTTTCCGTTGCACTGACTGGCTTCGTTTCCTGTTCGGAAGCCTCTGTCGCAGCGACAGAAATTTCCGAACTCGACAGAGGGATGTCTTCCCGGTATCGTTGGTGCGGGAAAGGCGTTCCCCCATGGATTCTTGGTCGAGCCATCTCGTCGGCGAAAGACCCAGAAGGACCAGGCACGGAAGAAGAATCTGTTACACCTGAAAGATCGGCTGTACCATGGACGGATTCGCTGGACTGGGATCCCGGAAGCTCCCCGCCCGGCTGGAAATCGAGCCAGCGACAGAGCGAACATCGGACACGTCCCGAGAGTGGCTGCGACGAAGACTGTAGGCCATAGGGATGATGGGGCCGCTCGCATCCGGTCGATCCATGTCCTCGATCAGCCATCTCGCCACAGTAGCGCGGTATAGGTTGACCGTCGCAGACAACGAACGCGTTCGGTAGAGCTCCAGAAGCAAATCCAGGATTTCGAATACGACGACAACGGCGGGAGAAGACGGGAGCGACCGAAGCAGCGTAGTGCACGCTTCTCTGGCCGCTCGCAGGCCGGTGCCGGAATAGGATACGCAGACCGGCACCTGAACAAACAGACAGGTATACTGTTGCAGCATAAAGCAGACGGTGAGCATTCGAGCGTACACATGTTGTGAAAAGCCATTCACCTTCACAAACAC
Organism: Naganishia vishniacii ANT03-052; assembly: GCA_015708705.1. NCBI lineage: Eukaryota > Fungi > Basidiomycota > Tremellomycetes > Filobasidiales > Filobasidiaceae > Naganishia > Naganishia vishniacii. Next base: position 1,075,133 of record MU158395.1, on the reverse strand, counting down.
AGGTTTATAGATGGGAGTCAAGACTACACCGATGACCATATGGACAAGGACCAACAAGGTCCACCACGGAAGTCGCAAGACTAGTTTAAGCCATTGCGAAGGGTGGTAAGCTGGAGAGATCGGAATGATCGGTCGAGTGTAGGAGATGACGGAAGATGTTGCTGTGGGCGCTGATACTGGCTGAGTGATCGTCGGTGCAAGGAAACGTGAAGCTACGGAAGGTTCGATTGTAGCTACGTGGTCGATGGATTAGCAAGAGACCTTGTGAAAATATGGTAACGACCCACAAGGACTATGCAAACGCTCCGGTTCCGGTACGTCAAGATCCTTGCCCTGGTCTTTGATCGAGCCAGAAGGTTCGTCTGCGAGGATCGCATGATCAAATTGACAGATCCGCTCAATAGAGCTACCGAAGATCAACAGACTCCGGGCGGAATGCGTCAAACAAGGGCGGAAATCGGTGTTCAAGTCCAGGTCACGGTTACGGGGATCAACTGTTTCGGAAGGAAAATACAACAGATCAGGTCAAGGCGGCTTAGCGGAGGTCCTGCACCACTTACGTCTGGGAAGACCAAAAATCAGAGACTGGTCACTGCTCTCGCCGCGTTCAATCGGTTGCCATTTCTTGCGTCTCGGGGAACATGAAGAGAACGCCGGATCGGCACCGAAGCTGAAGTAAATGCGGTAGTCCGGATCCTCCTCCCGACAGCCATTCGCCAAAGATACCGCCTCCGATGGTCCAGGTTGCCACTCCTCGTAGGTCGGTCGACAGGTCCGAGACTGGAATCGTCCAATGCTGAAAGACAGCTTCCAATTAGGGTCATCGATCGCACAATCGTGCACCCTAGTCGCCATTCGTTCAACCGATTCCGAATCACCCGTCGTACTGTCCAGATCCTCGGCGGCACGGGAGTCCCGCGGCCTGACCCTCGGATCTGGTGACGGATGATCGCTTTGCTTCATTGCCCCCTGATCTGTTCCTGGAACGCCCAATGTGGGTCGCTCGCATGGACAGTACGCAACATCGTCGCTGAGTCGCTGCTCAGAGCTGACTTTGTAGCGCAGTTGGGACAAGAAGGGAAAGCTGTAGTCGGGGCTGAATAGGGTTGAGATATATCGGCTGATGTGGAAGAATGATTGGAGGATTCCAGGGTTGAAACCTTGACCTTGTCGAAAAGGAGTCTCCGGATCCGTCTCGATACTCGTCTCATCGTTTGTCATCAGGTGAGGTTGAGCCTGACAAGTGCACGACTGAACACCGGAACCGTACGTCGTCTGATACGTGTCAGACGGCGAAGAGGACCAGATAGACGAGATCGAATGAGCGAATTCCTTGGCGAGTACGATGCAGTAGCCGAAGCGGACGACAGGACGGTATTTCCGGATAAAGGCTCGAGGTGAGGGCGGAAGTGACTCGATAACCGGAAGGTAGGCTCGTACTTCGACCAAGGCGATAGCCAGTGCCGTTACAGTGTTCCAGGCCCGCGACGGAATGGAGCGAGCATTCACGTCGACAGGACCTGGATCGTTGTCGAAAGCAAAAGCAGTTCCGGACACGGCAAAGGTGGGATCATCGAAAGACCCGGACACCGAGGCAGGACTCTCGTCGAGAGCAGGATCCTTCGCAAAGTGACTGACCGTCCAGGAATAAACGTAACCAACAGAATGAACAGGGACCAAGACCGAACGATAAACAGGAAGCAGAAGATCGACGTGAGCCTGCGTGACCGGGAACTGGGCGAGCGTTTCCTGAGGAGCGTTCGCCATTTCCAGGATAGCAGGGACCGTATAGATCGTATGGGAGATAGTGACCAGCCATGTCAGCATGGGTAGACTCACGCCGAGCATGGTTGGACACCGCATGATGAACGAGACGTCAGCTGCGCCAGGTAGTCAGATGAGATCAGCAAGATTGGATTAGCTAGTACTGCTTGACCTACGCTCTGACGTTCGTCGATATGCTAGGTGAGCGGGTAAGGACTGCTTGTGGGCATAGGGACTGTAAAAGGCACTTTGTATAAGCAAAACAGCGGAGAAGAGTGCTAGCTAGCATCACTCACTCTTCAGATACGTGGAGACGGTAGTAAGACGACTGATGCTTGCTGAATTCTTGACGAACGAGCAAAGACGTAGCCGACGAGCAAAAGAGAAAAAGGGGATTTGCTTTCCCCCAAAGCGACCTTCACTATATAACGTCGCCAGCAGGCTAGCAGCAGCAGCTCACCAGCAGAGTGACGTTAGTGCACAATCCAGTGCTTTTAATTCCGCGATGCAGCCCCAGAAGTTTGATGCGAATTCATGACATGCTTCTCGCCGTTTCAGCAGGTGATGTCTGTGCGACTGGAGTGATGAGATCGAGGACAATACTGCTGACAGGACGATGAGATGGTGCTGAATAGGCAGGCTGAAAAAGCGGTGGTTGTGCTGACTGAGCTGTCGGCAACCGCTTTATGTAATGACTATCCGATGATATGCCAGATTCCAAGTATCACACATCTACGAGCTCCAGAGCATTAACTCCGAATGCTCGTGCGCTCGTTGGTATGTCCTACTTAAGATCTGGCATATCACCTTGTAGTCATCACATAGAGAGCAAGAGAGAGGACGTTACCATACCTTGATGACAATCACCCCTTCAAGCGACCCGGAACAGCGAAAGGCCGATCGAAAGAAAGGCTGGGAGGAGATCGCTCCTATCGGATAGCATAGGCGTCTCCTCGCGCCGGACTGAGAATATGCTCTTGCTTTACTCCTTGGGACGACGTCGCAGCTCGTGGCCATCCTCGCCTTGTTGAAGTTACAGCCTGCCTTGACGAGAGGCAGACAAGATGTCCCGATTCCGTGAGGAACGACCCTTGAAGCGATATTGTCGGATCAAGGGTACGGTTGGAAAAAAACCTCTTCCAGTGTTTGATTCCACTATCATCCTCAACTATCAATGCGTGAGTGTATCGACTTGGTCAAGCAGCCAAGCATCAGACATTACCGCAGTCCGACTTCCCTGTTGACCCTCAGATGCTGACTGCGGTCTTGCGCCTTTAAGATGTCCAAGCGGCTCGTCTGTCAATCATCTAATTCATCATATACGGTACTTACAACCAGTCTATCCGCCGTAAGCGTCAGGTGTGCGCTTGTTCCCGAGGGATGTCTTGCCGGACCCCCATACCGAGAACACAACAGTACTCACCTGGAAACGACGCAAGTCAACCTTGTCCCTCCTCGGCACACCGACATCAGACCAGGTCAACCCGCTTCTTCTACGTCATCTCCGTTACTTGCAGATTTGATAGTCCATATGTTTCTTTCCGCTCGACGAAGGCTCCGCCTCGGAGACTAACTAGCTTCGCTTCAGAAAGTCCTTCCAGCTTCCAAGTGATATTTGAAGGTTATATGACGACCAAGACTTTAAGGCTTTTCGAATGGACGCAAGTTACTTGCCAGCGTGTCGTGGTCGCAGAGTGTACTATACCTAGCTCCCAACGCGAGGTTCGATGGTATGCCTGAGGCCTGAGGCCCAAATTTCCGCACGGAGACCTGTCGCAAGTTGTGAGGATTCGAACGACCCGTTCCGCTTGCGTTTCTTGCCGCTTGGTGTGGCAGCCGGACAAAGCATCACCAGGTCGTCGCCCTTGACAGTGCCATTGCTGTTAAAAGTGTTGCAACTGGCGAAAACTGTTGGTTATTGTGACTGGAACCGAGTGTCGAAACGCAACTGCCAAAACCCGGGCCGAAAGGGTTGGTCGAAGAGAATCGCGGAGTGTTGCCCGACTTTGCTTCGTTGTGCTTGCATCGCCTTTCATCTATCAACGTCCTGTCAACCGCGCTTGACACGTAGAAAGGCTACTGGCTTCCAGACCAGATGACAGCTGATAGAGGGATGCACCATTAGAGCACACATCACGAGAGGAAAGCTGCTCAGCCCAGAGACACGACGACTGGGCTTTACAAGTGTCAAGTCCGCGCTAACTCGCGCTAACTGAACCATAGTTGGACCGAGAAGTGCCGATGATCTGGATTAGCGGCAACCCAAGGTCATCCTTTGACGGGTATGCACAGGACGCAGTCGGGCTAATGCATTGCTAGGTGTGATGACCCGCCTTGTTCGCACATATACCTTGGCGTGTAACCAAAGGTCGTATGTGACAATGGCAAAGCTGAACCACGCGAATCTGCTGAAATAACTCCCGGATCCGGCTGTTCGATAAAGACATTCCTGGACACTGAAAGGAGCTGCACGATAACATCTTATAGACGTTCGTGGTATGCGGCGAGAGTGCCGTACAAACTGATTCTTTTAAGGGCTCAACCTCTTGGGGTCTCGCGGGAACAAGGACGCCCGTCGAATGTTTCCAAGCTTGAGGAACAACATCACGACACGTTCCAGACCTGCGCAGCAGAGATGATCAGTTAAGTGATTACGTTGTCAATCGAGGCCACCCACCGATACCACCACCGGCGTGAGGAGGAGCACCAAGGTTAAAGGCATCAATGTAACCCTGCATGCTGGCGGGCTCGATGCCGCACTCCTTCATTCTCTGGATCAAGAACTCTGGGTCGTGAATTCGCTGGGCACCGGACAAGATCTCTTCGCCTCGCATGAAAAAGTCGTACGAGTTGGACAATGAAGGGTTGGTCGCATCGGGCATGGTGTAGAATGGTCGGATGGAAAGGGGGAACTTGTCGAGGATGTAATAGTCCGTGCCGTACTTTTCCCTGACCAATCGACCGAGCCATCGTTCGTTTTCGGTGCTGATAGAGCGGGCTTGAGCGTGCTTGTTTTGAAGACGCTTCAAAACAGAAACTCACCTAAGATCATCACTCTCGCTCAATTCCGTACCGTCGAGGTTCTTGGCACCCGCGTCCTTGAGCATCTTGATTCCGTTCGCAAATGTGAGCTTCAACGTCTCGTCCAACCACATAAAGTCGTCGCACGGGAACTGAGTAGCGATCGTGCCAATCTCGTTGCTGTACTTTCCCTTCAACCCCTTGAAAATGGCCAAGAACAACGAGTCGAGGACATCCAAGACTTCGTGGTAGTGCTCCTCGATGGCCATCTCGAGATCGAGACCGGTAAACTCGCACAAGTGTCGGTGGGTGTTGGAATCTTCCGCACGGAAGACGGGTCCAATCTCGTATACTCGCTCCATGTCACCGGCGATACACATTTGCTTGGCCAGTTGAGGGGATTGAGCCAAAAAGGCCTTGCCCTTGTAGTAGGATACCTCGAAGACACTCGATCCAGATTCCGTGGCAGAGCCTTGCAGCTTGGGCGAGTGGATCTCGATAAAGCCGAGCGAGTTGAGCTTCTCCCGGAAGAGCTGACAAACAGCAGACTGAACCCGGAAGATGGCCTGGTTAACGGGAGTTCGGAGGTCCATCACTCGGTTGTCCAACCGGGTGTCAAGGTTGACTCGAGCAAACTGGGTATCCTCCTTTGCGTAATCGACTTCCGTCCTCGACGCCTCATCCACGCCGAACGGCAGTCGCTGCGTCACTTCGACGATCGTATGGACTTTTCGAATCTGAATTTCACATGTCTGGACCGTGCACGACTTGACTTCGGCGGGCTTGATGACACCTTCCACAAGGACGATGGATTCGGCGGGGATACCGGTAGCGTACTTGACCATCTGTTTGCTAACGGCATGTTCATCTCCTTCTTTGCTGATGGAAACGACACCCTGCAGGGTAAGCGTCTGCTGTCGCAAAGTGACGAATGCCATCTTGGCGCCCTGGGCTCGGGAGCTGTGCACTCGAGCACGGATGAGGACCGGCTGGGATTCAGGGTACTGAGAAGCGGCATCGGGAGCCATCAACGAGGGGAACGTGAGACGAGCTCGTCCTGGGGATGTGACGGTCAATGCGGTGCCGTACAGCGAGGAGACAGTTGTGGCTTACCAGATCGCTCTTGAGACTGGTGCAAGGGGAGCTTTCCATAGTTGTCAGCAGCGGTGTCCTAGCGGTCACGCAAGTCAGTTCTGAGTCCCCGTTGCCAACAAACAGGGTACGTACATTGGCTTCCTCTGCAGCCTTTTTCTCCTTTGCAGCTTGCTCCATCGCGGCGCGTTCAGCTGCTTTAGCGGCCTCTACAAACCGAACACCAAGAGCGCTTAGCCTCGGATCTTCACGCCCATATGTCTATTCAATCTGTGAGCAGAATGGAGACTTACTAGCAGCTTCCTTTTCCCTTCGCTTGATCTCTCCCTTGCTCAACGGCTGTCCATTCTCGTCCAACGGTACATTCTTCTTTGCGGATTCCTGCGCAACGGCGGGGACGGCACCGACGCCTTCTTCACCGATCGCAGCTGGTTGAGGAGATGGTTCGGCAGCCATTGTTGCGGTGTACAGGAGTTGCCCACGAAACGTGTGAAGCTATCCCTTCGACCGGTATGAGAACATGAAGAGTCGAGTGATCCGCCCAGTTTGACTCATCCCAGGCTCGATCGTTCATTCAGCGAATCACAATCACGTGCACAGGCGGTGGGGACGAGGTCCGTATGCAGTATCATTTGGAAGTCGATTCGAAAGATCCAAGGAGACGGAGGAAGGAGGTGGCGGTATGGGTCAACCATGGCAACAAGTTGGCGGCCGCGTTATATGATAGACGCTATACAGAGGAACAACCGCGGCACTGCGAGAATACACCGTGAAAATACAGATGAGTGATGTTACAAGCCGTTATCGATTATTACAATGCTGTTACGCTGGATTTATTTCGTTACGATTCGACTGGAGTCCGTTCCCTCTGACATGTAATGTCTAGAATGCACTGCTTCAACATCCGGTGCAAGCCGACCTCCGCCCGTGCGCTATCCTCTATCTGGTCCTCCGAACGGCTTGGTGTCTCCTTGCTTCCTTTCAATTGTCGGCACGATCATGTCGGGTTCCCCCGTTGGATCTCCGGATTCATCCCTGTCGCCATATCCCCTATCGGCTTTGACGGTATGTTTTTCTATAGGAAAAAGGAGGAAGTAGCAAGTCAGCGACATGAACGATCGCAGCACTCGGAGGCGAAGACGATTTCGCAAGCACTGGTGGTGCTTCAACTTACAAGGTCTGCCGGATCCACTGTCATAGCTGAGGCTGCCTGGAACAGAGCAAAGGAGCGTGAGGACGGTACTCATGCACAAGCAACACTACTAGAGCCGTCGCAGCGACACATACCTCTTTTGCCCGCTGCATCCGCTTGTTGTGTCCCGAGATACCCGCAGAAGCTCCCCATATCTGATGTTGGCGAGATACAAGTAATAGGGGTGGTCCACATGATGTGGGAAGGGCAGGTCAGACGGATCGGGCAAAGTCCGAGTAAAGCGGAAAGCAGGAGTGAACATGGTAAGTAACCGCTAGGCGATACCACCGCGGACGGAGAGATGTGCTTACACTTAGAGCAATACATCCAACGGCAACTCCTCTTTGCAGGTAATCAGCGACTGAAGGCATGTTGAGAATTAAGGTGTTAAGGTATAGCAGACGATCCTGGAAGGCTGTTTCAGACGGAGTGGGTCGATGGTCGTCGATACTGGAGTTCTGAGTCCCCGGGCTATCAGGCGATGCGAATAGGGAGCAACAGGTTGTCTTGTGCTGTGTGAACAGTCCGACGTAGCTCCAAAGCAGTTGCCCCATCACCAAAGTAGGGAGATAGTCTACAAGGTGAACCATCGATCGAATGAATTAGAACAATGTGGAGGTAAATTATGTCATGTCCGCCACCGGGTTCTTGATTTCGTGCTTCAATACAGCTTCTCACTCTCTATGATCCGGACTGCTCTCCATTGCTAACGCGCTACTACCACCTGGTATAGGTTTCTTTGGAAAGACACTGCCACCGATTCGACTTGAATACGGCTCCAGATGGTCAGTATCGCAAGGGAATCCTGCGACTCGTCAGCAATCCCTAACGGCAGGCCCGCCCATAACAGCCCTATCAGACCCGCACAGCCACCGGCTCCATCGCCAACACTTCCGCCAGCCGTAAACGCACGCTCGAGGATACCGATGCTGACCCGGATTTCCTTGCACTTTCCAAAAGGCAGCGGAGAAAGGTGGATGCCGCGTTTGAAAAGGCGTTGAGAGCTGTGAGAAAGCGAAGAAAGGTGGCCGCTCAAACCGGAGCGCCAGCTGGTCAGGAAGGCGGAGGGGGTTTCACAGCGGACGAAGAGATGGTCGGAGGGGGAGGATTCGTAGCGGATGACGGGGACGCAGGCGGAGGTGGTGGTTTCATGGCGGATGACGAACCGACACCCTCGGCGGCATCCACGCCTCATCCCTCGGAAACGGCGGACCTGCTGCCTTATTCCGCCCTGCCTGACGTGTTCGCATCGCTCGGTCTTGCATGGGACGACGATGTGCTCGCGACTTTTAAAGCGATTTCGGCTGCCTCGCGGGGACAGGAAGGAGCGGATCAGACCTCATGGAGTCTGGATGACAATTTCGTCGATCTCAAGGATTTCAGGTCGGTTGCGGGTGTGCTGATGGAGCCTGAGGAGGAGAAAGAGGGAGATAATGGGATGGAGGACGATGAGAATGGAGATGACGCCTATGCCGAGGACGAGGAAATGCAGGGTGACTCGTCGGATCTTTCTGAGCCCGAAAACGACGACGACGGCTCGCCCGTTGTCAAATCCCGTCGAAAGCCAGAACGCGCGACAAAGGCCAAAACGGCAGATGAAGATGACGCCCTTCGTATTCAAGAAACCGGACAACGCAAATTGACGCGAGAGGAAAAAGACTGGGTGGCCAATATGTGGGAAACAATGTTTGAGGGTACGACGATCGGTGTCGGGCAGCGGGGAGAGAACGGAAGGCTGCTGGGAAAAGAGCAGATCAAGCGGTGGGCAGATCAGCTGGGGATGGCGTGGACTGATCAGGAGGTACGTGATTGAGCGGGGATGAGCTGGCCGATATGTTGTTGATGGTATCCTTCCTTCGACAGCTTACGGAGATGATCGAGCTGTTTTCAACTCAGCCAGGCAAGCGAGGACTTGGTTTCGATGACTTTTGCACACTGCTCATCAGAGGAGGAATGCTGTGATATCCGGGGATACGTTGAGAGTTGTATACGATCGAGGCTTGGCCAGATTTATGCCATGAATCTGCAGGATGTTATGCCATGATTCTGGAACACATCGGTGTCTTTGGTACAATTCGTGATGGGCGTTATCGGTCGTTATAGTCGTCAAGATGCAGGATATGATATGCATTGGTTCAGGGAGGCTAACTCGGATCCTGTAGGACTACCAATAGATACTTGTTATCTTCCCGTTGCAAAGGCTGATCAGTAGATGAAGAGGCCGCCGCGCAGGGTACACCACATACCCGGAGTGATGATGAGCTCGTGCTTTTTCGTCCGTATACGCAGCAATCGGAGGTCATCCTGGACAGATCGTAAACGATCAGAAAGTACACGATCAGAACGTGCACGATCAGAACGTTCACTCTGCAGATGTGGCGCAAGGCTCAGGCGACGAGCACAAACTCACCCCTTCCTCGACTTCCGCAATTCCAGTTCTCACCCCCTCGACGATTCCCTTCACCGCTTTTGCGTAGATCCTGCCCTGTTCTCCCTCGAAAGCGTCCCCCTCCGTGCGTATCACGCCGCCTTGCCGTGAGAGAATCATCACGCCGTGCACATTCCGATAGCTGGACAAGCGGGAGATGGTGGATTCGACTTCTTCAGATGCCGATGTTGTTGGCGGACGTTCCGACTCCATAGCGTCGTGGTCGATGCGCGAGCGAAAAAGTTACGATATGATGGGAACTGACTTCCGCGGTTGCTGTATCTGCCTGTGATGTGCTTCGCCGGGGGAAGGGTTGTAAGAATATGTGATGAGCGTGTGTCTATCAGGGAGCGACATGACGCGTACAGCTACTGTTCACGTCCTCTCGATCACCGTTTGAGTCATTTCCTTTCGAAAAAATCCATGCAGCTGTGTGCCTGATGCAACGCAATACCACCAGAAAACGCTCAGCGAATGCAAGGCATGGTAGATGTCTTTAGGCAGTCTTGACAAAGGCACCAAAGCTGAAGACGTCGCGTAGCAGTTTCAGCTGTTCTACGCGAATACAACGAGATCCTATTCTATGTCACGCACGGTAAACCCCCCGATAGTAGAGTCGATACAAAGCTTATGCGATACAACCAGATCCCATGTGAATATACGAATGTTTGTGCGCTGTTTTATTTTTCTGTGTTGGCAAAGCTGCTAACAGCCAGCATTTACCACCAGTCTCCCTGGTCCTTCATAGCGTCGGCGACCATCTTGAACCCGGCAACATTAGCACCTGCTTGCAGCGAAGGCAAGGTCGATCCGTTCTTCGAGTACTCCTTGCCGGTGGTGTAGCATGACTTGTAGCAGTCGGCCATGATGTCCTTCAACTTTTGGTCGAGCACCTCGAACGACCACTTGCTTCGCGAAGAGTTCTGGGCCATTTCCAAGGCAGAAACGGCGACACCACCCAAGTTGGCGGCCTTTCCTGGTGCGTACCAACAGACGCCGGCGTCGGACATGCTCTTGGCGTTTGCTCGGGTAGCCTCGAAGACATCGATGGCGGCGTTCTCGGAACCCATGTTGGATCCTTCGGCGACGTATCGGACACCAGCCTTGACCAATGCTTCGGCTTCCTCCTTGTTAACTTCATTCTGAGTGGCACAGGGCAATGCAACGTCGGCCTTTTCGACCAAGGTCCACGGCCTCTTGCCTTCGTGCCATGAGAAGCTGGACTTGCCCTCGGAGAAGGCGGTCAATGCCTGTCGCTTGAGCTTGATGTCCGCAATGGCTTGGACGTCTTCAGGGGTGAAGCCGGCGTCACCAGCGATCAAGGAACCGGTAGAGTCGGACAGGGACAAGACGGTACCACCGAGCTCGATGACCTTCAGTGCGGCGTACTGGGCGACGTTACCGGAACCAGAGATCAAGACTCGCTTGCCCTTGTAGTCGGTGTTGTCCATGTCTCGCAACATGGATTGAGTGAAGTAGACGACACCGTAACTAACAGTTTAAAAATGGTCAGGGACGTCCTCGGAAAGCCGGCGCAAGAGACTCACCCAGTGGCTTCCGGTCGAATGTAAGATCCACCCCAGTTGAAACCCTTGCCGGTCAAAACACCGGAGAATTCGTTTCGGTACTTCTTGTAGGCACCGAACATGTAGCCGATTTCTCGACCACCGACACCGATGTCACCAGCGGGAACATCGGTCAAGTCACCGATGTGTCGAGACAATTCAATCATGAAGGCGTAGCACTGAACAAAGGGGCATCAGCAGGTATTCGCAGGTTGAAGACAGCACTCGATACTCACAAACTTCTTGATTTCATTGTCAGACTTGCCCTTGGGGTCAAAGTCGGAACCACCTTTACCACCACCGATGGGCTGACCGGTCAAGGCGTTCTTGAAGATTTGTTCGAAACCCAAGCTGCAAGAGATGGCAATTTCGTCAGCCCAAGACGGCTTCTTTCACTGCACTTGCCATACTAACAACTTCAAGATGGACAAATTCACAGAGGGGTGGAATCGCAAACCACCCTTGTAAGGACCAAGGGCAGAGTTGAATTGGACTCGGTAGCCTCGGTTGACCTGAACCTGTCCCTTGTCATCTTCCCAGGTGACTCGGAACTGGATGATTCGTTCAGGGATCTGGATAACCTGGAAGGCCTTGGTGTATTCAGGGTTCTTCTCCAAGAAGGTGGTGAGGGTACCTTCGATTTCAGAGAGAGCCTGCTCGAATTCGGGTTCGGTAGGGAGGTTGGACATGGTGACAGTAGTGGTTGGATTGACTAGGTGAAGTGAGGGCGAGCAGTCAATGCAAAATGTAGTGGTGCGTTGAAGGGAAGGCAAGGTATAGCGACGCAAAGGCAAGCAACGAAAATGCTATATACCCATGCACAGTCTACAGTGGCACGCCAAACAACACCGTTGTGGCCCGACTGCAGCCGCAGACCCGATCTGGGGATCCTGCCGAAAGACTGCCATTGGACGTTGCTGGGATCTCGAAGGGATTCTAAAGCGGGCTGAAGCAGGCAGCCCATTGGACAGAAGCCACTCTCGCCGGTTTGGGGCGAATGATTTTAAAGAGGCTTCTCATGATTCAGAGATAAGGTTAGCGCGAGAGCGGAAATCTGTCTGCGGAGCGGCAACGGATGCCGTACTTTGAGGAGATTTGTTGTGATTGGAGCGGGGTTTTTCAGGCGGTTTGGTCTTCTTATCAATCGCCTTGTGGCAAACGGGTTGGCCCCGGCGCAACTCCGGCTCCCTCCCGGGGCTCCATTACTCACCCGATGCAAGCTCTTTTCGGCTCCGACTTCGCAGGGATTAGTTAAGACATGGGCATCTAGCCAACTCCTTTACAAAAACCCTGCTCCAGTCCACCATTATCTCTTGAAGTATTCCAGGCGGCATCAGGGAAGATCAGTGGCAGAATGCGGAAGGCTACGCTAGAGCCGCTGCCATAGCTGTGATATATACATCAGGCGAAAGAATAGCAAAAGTCACGGTCCGACCTTTGCTGCCTTTCCCGCCACTGCACCGATCGCCACGCGGTCTGGCACAAGCAATGTGGACACGATGTAGCGAGCAAGGAGATCCGGAACCAGCGGGAGTCACTGATGTCCAATCGCAATGAACAGGCCATCAGTCGGAATAGAATGAAGAAACATGGTTGATTAGCTAGTTGGTCGTATTGACCGTAGACAAAGTCTGGTGCTCTTGATTAGCTAGTTGGCCGTATTGACTGTAGACAAAGTCCGGTGCTCTGGCCTTTACCAATTCCTTTGATGGCCCTCAGTTGATCTTCAGCTTGCATTCAAAAGTGTCATCCAGTTGGGAAACAAGGGGAGGCGTACGAATTGGGAAACATGCAATTGGGAGGATTTGTCGAGAGCTCAAGAGGGCTATCGATTTGGCTTAGACCCTGGACTTGGAAAAGCTGGCCTTGGACCTTTCCCATCAGCTGTCCTTGTAAATCTCGTGCCTGCAAAGCTGCCTAACAGACTGACCTCTGCATCTCTGGATTGATGACTTGTACTGGATTCCCGGGTGTATACGCACATCTGATTCAACGACCCTTCCCTCGGCGGGCTCCACGCCCAGACGATTGGAGCACCTCACTCAATTTGACGGGGTAGTGCTCTTTGATTCCGCCAGTATGACGCGTTTGGCTGGGTACAGACGATCGCCTCTATGGCAAGCGTGTGTGTCGCACGAGGCCGGGAATCAGCGTGAGGGACTTGGCAACGGCAAATGGTCGCTGTGCAGGCGCAGGAGTATGGCACGGGGGCAGGAGGTCTGCTAGGGTCCGCTGTAGGAGTCTGGAGTACTACGCGTGTGACTAGCGACAACCTCTCGTGGTATCAAAAGCTCTTTCATCGACGACGTTTGGATGCATCGCTTTGAATCCGCTCGTGGAGCTTGTCAGCCAGCTACAAACAGTCAGCAAGCACTTTCGCCTTGAAGTCTGGAATTCGGCCGGCCCCTCTTCGATCTTTCAGCAGTCCTTCAATCCCTGGTCAGCAGTAGCAGCAGTGCACGCCTGCAGTACGTTGTCTGCGCATAGCATCTCCCTGCGGCGTACAAAAGTCGTATACGGACAGCTACAGCTACCAGTAATCGTAGATCCGTGGACAACGAAGCTGTACGTGGTCTTTAATAACCCTTCTGCTGCAGCCGATTCTGAATAAGTCGTCTGATCCGCCTCGTCTTCCATCTTCATCAGCTGATTTGAGGGTTCAACTGAACGCTTACGGCATTAGGTATAATACTCTCCGATGACCGAATCAAGGCAACAGAGGCCTCTTCTCGAAACTTCCGCCGACTTGATCAGCAGTGACGCTTCACTACAAAGCGACGCTCATCAGAACACCTCTCGTGTTGACCCTCTGGATACATCGCCTTGTGTCTCACCTTCGGATAGAGTGAACAAGAACCCTCCTTCGGATGCCATCTTTGCTTGGAGAGATAAACAGGCGAGAAGACAGGCCAGCAAATCCAACCATCAACGTGATTCAGAACAAGCCAGCTTTGCTCCACCTCCGCCTTTTATTCTTACACCCAACTTGCGTGACAAGCTGTCCAGTGGCGAGAGCATAGATCCCCATCCTTCGTCAACTACGCAAGGCCTTTCGTCGCCAAACATCCAGGGGATCCTGCACACCATACGACACCGTCGACGTTCGAGTGCCACAAGTATGAGGGGTGAACTATGGAAGCATGATCAAAGTGCTTTGGATACTGCCAGTTTGGCCAGCGAAGAAATCCATGTAAGTCCAAGACTCCTTTGGCTCTGAAACTGGAAGGGGTTTCGCATGTGCAAATCTGTTACTCGATGGAACTCTGATGCCGTTTCAATTTCTCATCTCCAGCCGTCAAACTTGCATCCCTTTGATGATTACAACGCTCAGATTCCCAAAGTCAATCATATAAGCCCTTCTCCGGTCAACCTTCCTGCCGTCATTGAGACGGACCATCACGAGAACACGAACAAAGACGACAGACAAGCTGCTTTATTGTCCCGGATGCAGCTAAGAGGAATGCGCCGTCGAAGCTCTGGAGAGCTTCAGGAAGGTGATTCTGGAAAGGCAGATAACTTGGGCATACCGATTGCGATCTCTGGAGGATTGACTGCATCCCGACCTCATCTCACCGCGTTGTCTCCTCTGCAGACATTCTCGCCTCTCCATCCCGTCTCGGACACACTTTCCAATCCATCCCGATCGCGAGCGCACTCGCGGACACCCTCGTATCAATCCGGGATCTCAATGACCAGCTCGCCCGTTTCGACCACTTCTGGAGGTCTGCAGCACTTGAACACCGCGCTACGATCTTCACTGGCGTTGGTCCAAAATGCAGCTGCCGCTGAAGAGAGCAACGATGAAAAGGTTCAGGGCGCAGAAGGATTATCCAGGTCTCGCTCCAACGCTTCAAGCGTGACGAGATCCCTTTCGCGACGTCAGTCTTTTGCGGCATCAAGGGCATCGTTCATGGAAGTCAACACACCGGCGGAGAATGGGCGAGGCGGCAATACATTCCATTCCCATCAGGGCGGGTTGATAAGCAGATTGTCGATCGTCAGGGCGCCTTCCAAGGATAAACAGGGTGAGAAAGGAAAGAAGACAGAGGACTGGTCGGGGAATCGCAAGTAGGTACCCCAGTTGAAATATGCATTTCGACTCCCTTTAACACTTCATCCGCACAGACGAGCAATCTCGTCCGGTTCACTGACACCTTTCAGTGCGCCTTCCGGTCCTGCCTCTCTTTCAACAAGCCCTTCTGGACCCGCGGCAATACCCATTCGCGGTATTACTCCAGGTCATGGAACTGCTCCATTACCTGCATCTGCTAGCGGATATTCGACTCCCGGTGCACGAACCTCGGTGTTGTTTGATCCGGGACATTACGATCCGGCTTCAGGTCCTCCCAACATCCATGAACGAAAGATGCTTAGCCCCGAACAAGTCGTTGAAATGGCTGAAAGTTTGAGGAGCCCCGTTCTCAGGAGTGAAGATGACACTGGGTACTCAGCAATCGCCTCCTCCTCCGCTGGCGATACGCTTCCAAGGAGTTCTGGCGGGCAACGCAACCATCGCCGTTCCGTCAGCGGCTCGAGTGGAAATAAAGGCAGCTTTCATAAGCGCAGGTTGGGAAGCGATTTGTCTTTCACTACTCCGGACGACGACCGACGGTTTTCTGCCCGAGCCGAGGAGGCGTCAGAAACAGCGGAGCCGATGGAATTGGAACCCATCGAATACCTTGAGATGAATGATGATATGTTCCTGCCTTACGTTGACCGACCGACCGAAGTAGCAGAGCTCTTGGCACAACCATGCAACGTGAGTACACCGATCAAGTTATCAAAACAATGTCAAACTCATAAACGACCCGATCCTGTAGCGCGAACTTGTCGAGATTATCGCCTCTACCTTCCCCACCGAGTCCGTAGCCGGCGCGAATGAGCCGGAGGCGTGGCGACGAGTGCGGCCCGAGGACTGGACCTGGCAAGAATTCAGGAACGGCCACCTTATGGTTTCCCGGGCCGAATGCGACGACTTTAACTGGATTCGCAAAGCCCGACATGCCATTCAGGCTCGGTCCGGAGCCATGTGGGTGCGTTTCGGACTATTGCTCGGCATCGACCCCGACATGATCAACATGGGTGAAGAATACGACGAAGCCTTTGCTCCAGGAGGCCCGTTAGGAGACGTCTTCGACTCGGATGCCACTACTCCTTCTATGGGTATCGCATCACCGATGCTGTACACAATGCACGACGACCGCTTTGGATTCATGGGAGATGAACAGGCACGAGATCAAGTCTGGGTAGAGGGCCTCGAAGCTGCTGGAACCTCGCCTCCTATTGGGCAAGGAAATGATGAAGTGTCGTTTTCTGGATTCTTCGAGGGCCGAAAGGCAAAGCCCTCTGGCGAGGCCCCGTCATCCGCGGGCTTGCAACTTTCTGGGACGGGATCTGATTCAGAGTGTGGAAGCCCTTTGCCAGTAGTACCCGGTGCAATGGAAACCATCGGAGAAGGCGAAGAAGAGGGCCATCAGGGCGTAAGACGCGCGACGGGGCCCAAACTAACTCCTGCCCAGAGGGCGGCAGAGGCGAGCAGTCAAGACCCCTTTGGCGCATCCAGCCCGTCGACGCCTGCTTCCTTCGTCAGTGACTCGCCAATGGGTCGATCTCTACCTACAAACCAAAAGGCTCGGACGAAGTCGTTTGTCGGTCTACAAATCTTCACCATGCCATCGTTACCGGCTACCCTTCCGAACGACTACTCTCGCCGTGATCGGGACTATTCTGGATTTCAGCAGGCTGATTCCAACATGCCGCATCTTGAAAGGGGCCCAGGAAACCCATTATTCCCAGCTTCGTTCTCGAGTTTGAGCTTGGCACCTACACTGCCCAACAACAACCCAGCTATGAAACGTGGTAGCATGATGGTTTCTGGACAAGCAGGTCCAGCCAGTGGATCGGGATCCGGATCCCAGGCCAGTACACCAAAAATGGGAGGTGGTAGACCACCTTGGTCTGAATTGATTAGGAGAAAGAGTCGAGGAGGAATGAGTGAGAGTAAGTCAAGGTTTTTCTCCAGCCAAGGTCGTGGCAAGAACTGATCACGGTCACCCCAGGCGCTCTCACTCTGACTAGCGAAGACGACCCCTGGGCCCATACGTGAATGTTCAACGATATGCATGCCTGAGTAATCTGGCCGCGTCACCGATCTTATACCTCGCGTTTGTCTCTTTCGCAGCCCGAGAATACTCGATGTTGCTACTGTAATTACACCTCATCCTTCAAACTTCCGCGTATCGTACCCCATGTCTCCCTTTTGAAACGATTTCGGAATAACGATATCTACGCCTATATTGTATGCCCTAAACAAAATTGTAATACCTACTGTCGTTATCTCTAAAGCAAAACATGAAGCCTGACTACCGATTGTGCGATATCATCGGGATGCTCGATTCGCTTAGAGCAAGAGGCTGGCCACCTTGGAGCCGGCAAGGTATGTGGAAAGAAGCATCAAGCCTATCGGAGAGACAAGATTCATCAGTACTGATGCAATACCTGATGGATACGTGCGTAAGTGCTCACCGAAGTAGCCTGAAAGCAGCAAGGGCAGAAAGAAGGTACTGCGCGTCAGCCCTCAGAGTTTGCGTCATCTTTGCAGCGCACATACCGATGACGTGAATGATACCACCCGAGGTGTTTCGCTTTTCGGGCTGACCGGTAGCGTAGCCCATGGTGTAGAGGAACCGTCCGACAAGCCACAAGCCACCCAAGGCAGCGGAAGCTCGAGGATAGTAAAGGCCTGACAAGGAACGCAGGATCAGCGCCGTGTTCGGACTTGGGGGAGTGAGTGCATACCGCTGTAGAGCAAGGCGAAAAGGAACCCAGGAAGGCTTTCCAATGTGTTGGCGTGAGCTGCCAGGGAAGCATTAGTATGAGAGCCGTCAAGGACTAAGATATGTTGTATGCCCTCACCTCGTTGGCAACAGTTGAATCGCATGGCATTCGCATCCTTGGCAGCGACGCTGTTCTCAGCCATGTAAATGGGGTACTTCAAGCCGGCCTGTGGCAGAGATCACCGTCAAGACAGCTTCACGCGCATGCAAGAGGAGAAGACGCACCGCCTTCCTGGCATTGCTAACAGTCTGCATCTGGAAGAGGTTGAGCCACAATGTTCCGGCGGCGGCAAGCGCGACATAGGCGTAATTGGAGGGCAGAACCAGGGAAGCCATTGTAGGTGGGATATGGGGTATTGAGGAGTAGATATGCTGGGGACGAAAGATGCACTATCGGACGACCCAATGGCACAGGTCCACAGTCTCTCTGCGCATATATACTTTCCTTCGGTAAAGCCGAGCTAGCTGCCGAGCTGACAGCCGTTGCCTACGATCGACAAGCGAAAGTTCGGTAACAATGATATCGATTGCTATTGTGTTCTTTCTCTTTGTCAATGTTTCGACCGACTGCTGGCGGCCCTCTGAATAATCTGAAGAGTGTCCGCAGATCGCTGGCACCGTTGTTTCTGGGTGCCTTGAGGATCTCTCTTATGTAATCTTGTTCTATCGCTGTGCCACGACAGTGAACCGATGTCCCGACAGGTGTATCGACTCCCCTGTCCAGCTGCTAGCCGCCAACTCCGCAACTCACCACCCCCTCTTTCTTGGTCCTGCCAGCCGCCCTTGTCCATAAAGTTCTTCCGGGTCCGCAGATAGCGTCGACAGCGTTGCAGATCAGCTCGCAGAAGCTCTCGCAAGTCTCGCAGATCCTCTTCGTTCCGGCGGCCTAAATTACTCGCGTGCGAAGCGCGTTGCGCAGCCTGCGCTTCCCCCCTCTTCGTGCTGGCAATTCCAAGCACGCAGGAGAGGTGGACGGCTCTCAAAGTGAAACTCGAAGGGCGAGCAAGAGTTCCGACGTGACGAACGTTTTGGTTAGCTCCGGCTTGGCCCCGCTTCGTTCGTTTGTTCAGCCATTTGCGTGAGTTGTATATCGTGTCTGTTCGTAGTGTGCTTGCAGCTGTGCGTCTTTGACCAACTCCCTCAAAAGCATCCAACCTCTGGCCCAGTCGACCTGGAGTTCACATACGACATCAGTACAGGTTACTGTTTGAGATAGCAATATAGAGTCGGACAGGCGAAACGAAGGCACCGCTGGACGATTGCTTCTCACGACACATACGACGTTTCAGCCTTGTCAAACCCATTTCAGCCTCTCAGTCATACAACTTAACGACCGTTCATCATCACGGGTCGACAACACCACTCAGTACTCCCGTCATCATCATCTACACCAGGACGACCACCACTTGTAAGAAATTGTAGCTGTTCCCTTTGGAGACTTGGATTGATCGAATTCGGTCGACCCCGTGTTTCAGCTTTGTTTCGCATCATCAATTTCGTTGATCGCCCTTCGAAAGAAGAACGGCAGTACGGCCGGCCAAAGGACAACAAACACTTCTCCTATCACCCAGCAGTTTGCAACTCGTGAGTCGTGGATTCCTCGCCATGAATGCGTGGGCTTGGGATGGGTTACTGATGCTGTGACTCTCTTCTCTTTATCACATCTTGGTCGCCGCTGCCTTTCACCGATACCTTTGATAACGCCCTTCAAACCGCCTTTCCAGCTGCCTTACACGTCGAATTGCCTTTGTCACCTGGCATTCACATCCAGCCACTCCGTTCGTTCGTGGATATCGGTAAGTCTACGTATAGCACCTGATAGCATCACACCAGAAGGCTGAAGTCAAGTGGCGCCATCTGCCTGTCTGTCTACAGCCCTTCATCTCGCAGCAGCGTCTTCTTTTCCCTGACCACTGGCCCTTTCGCTCTCATCTACGCCCTTCTCATCCAACCCTGGTCTCTAGCGTGGCAGTCTTCACGACCTCGACAGTAAGTTGCCATCCATATTTTTCACACCGACAGCTACTCATCGATTGCTTACGCTTACCGGCATAGACATCTCCCTCGCCAAACTCCTCACTACGTTCACATCATGTTTCTCAAAATGCAAGGCGTCACAACCTGGCTCGCCATTCTCCTCCTGTTGGCCAGTGCGCAGGAAGCTGTGTCCACCACAACGCCGGCGGGATCTCCTCAGCGTGTCCGACGTCGTTCAATTCACTCCCGGCAATCTGT
Organism: Naganishia vishniacii ANT03-052; assembly: GCA_015708705.1. Classification (NCBI taxonomy): domain Eukaryota; kingdom Fungi; phylum Basidiomycota; class Tremellomycetes; order Filobasidiales; family Filobasidiaceae; genus Naganishia; species Naganishia vishniacii. Next base: position 1,055,000 of record MU158395.1, on the reverse strand, counting down.
CAAGCACGGTCTCCCTTCAATTCAGCTGAGGCACAACGCTCAGCATCACACGAAAAGATCCTTGAACGGCGAGTGGCTCATCAAAGAGCGAGAGAGATTGAATTCGAGGTACGGCGGAGTTGGGTCAGTTGCCAAAAGAGGGGAAGCTTCACTTTCGAATCAAGACTACGATGCATCCTACTCGGCAAGCGTATCAATCGGTACGCCCGCTCAGTCATTCGACATCGCCCTTGATACCGGCAGCGCCGATCTGTGGGTGACGTCTAATGCGTGCTCGTCATCGACTTGTACTAGTCTTCCTGCCCAATTCGACGCTGCGAAATCGAGCACTTTCAAAAACGCATCTACTGCATTCACAATCACTTATGGCTCTGGCAACGCGCAGGGATACCTCGCGTCGGATACCGTGTCGTTGGCGGGCTACACTGTTCCCTCGCAGACATTTGCCGTCATCCAAAGCATGTCTGCGGCACTCATCAACGAACCGCTGGCTGGTCTGATGGGTCTCGGATTTTCCTCTCTCGCCGTCTCCAAATCGACTCCGTGGTGGGTCAGCCTTGTAACTTCGAAATGGGGCAACCCTCAATTCGCATTCTACCTCAAGCGTTACCGAAACGTCGCATCAGCTTCGAGTACCGAAGCGGATGGAGGAAAGGTATCCTTTGGCGAACTGGACTCCTCGCTTTACACTGGCGATATCACCTACGTTAGTGTTGCAGACGGCAAGCAGGCGTACTGGAATATACCTATTGCCGGCATTTCTGCCCAGGGTACCTCGGTCAACATTGGTTCTTCGGTCAATGCGGCAATCGACACAGGTACCACCCTGATCGGAGGCCCCGCCTCGGCTGTTGGCGCCGTTTACGCCGCTATTCCCGGCAGCAAAGCGATGACCGGTTCATACGCGGGCTACTACGAATACCCCTGCTCCACCGCTATTTCCCTCACCATGACATTTGGCACTTTTACAGTAGAAATTACTGAAGCCGATTTCAACATTGGCAGTTACGGGACCGACGGAACCATGTGTATCGGCGGTATCTACATCCAGTCACTCTCTTCCTCTTCGGCCATTCAGTGGATCGTCGGGGATACAATGTTGAAGAACGTTTATAGCGTCTACCGGTACTCACCCGCCGCAGTCGGGTTTGCCAAACTCGCCTCCGATACAACTTCTTCTGGTTCAAGCTCTTCCTCCTCTTCCTCCTCTTCCTCCTCTTCCTCCTCTTCCTCCTCTTCCTCCTCTTCCTCCTCTTCCTCCTCATCTTCTGCTGCACCTGCGTCCTCCAGTACAGCGAGTTCGAGCTCTCTCGGTAGTGCCGTGTCCTCCAGCGCTGTTTCATCCAGCTCTGTTTCGAGTACCGCATCTACCAGTCCCGCTTCTAGGTCTGGAACGACCGCCTCTTCGACCATTTCCACTTCGACGAGTGGTACTGCGATGTCGTCGACCAACACGGACGGAGTCGTCGCCGCCACCCTTGTGACAACGATACGTGAAGCGTCTGTCCCGACCGCAGTTGAATCGGTTGTCAATAGCGGAACTCCCACTACAGCTGCTGGAGCATCCTCGTCGAGCACGAGTGCAGGCGACAAGGTTCAATTCGGTGGTGGTCGGGAGGTCATATCGATGGTCGCCCTTGTGGCCGTGGGAATGTTTATCCTTTAGGCACCTGCAGAGCGCAGAGGCCACCTTCGGTTGCCCGACCGCCGGCTCGGACCGCTATCTCTAGATTTGACGGTTTGACCGCACCGAATCCACGAATACCGCTTGCATAACCGACGTCAATTTACTGTATCATAGCATTTCATCCAGGTTGGACCCCGCATATTAGGACTACTGAAAACGAAGAGGATCAAGGAGTCCACTTCACAAGGCTTTCAGCGACGAGCTGTCTTGTGGCATATCTCATGCTCTACCTCTCCGAGAAACTAGAACTCACCCAAGGCCAAATTCGTTGTCGTCACCTCCGGGAGACTTTTTATTGTATTTCGAGATGTATTTAGGCTAATGCATGCAGTTAATATGCCATAGATCGTGTTTCTGTTGTCCGTGACCGTGTCCTGCGTTGCCATTCCTGCTAGGGGAAAGCACAATGACCTATAGCTCCTCTCCTCAATCGCAGCGGCATTTCCACTTGACCATCGCCGTAAGCAGGCCGAGACTGGCTGCTCGCGCGATGACGCTGCTAGCCAGCTCGCTTATGTCGTTGAAGGTCGAAGTACTTAGACCGCGCCTCCTACCCTTTCTTACTTCAGCTAGCTAGCTCATCAGCCCTTGAAGTTTACGGTATGTACAGTGTTTCAAATATGCGATGTATATCTCGTACTCGGTCGCGGTCGGATACTTTCTTCGCAGGGCGATCGAGGCTCGTAAAGCTCGTTGCTCCGAAGAGTTGCTGAGTTTCGCAAAAACGTGGAAGGGGAACCGTCAGGCGTAATACAAGCAATTCCTTCGGCAGTCGTTGTCTCACTGTAGCTTCAACTCTCCTGTGGTGCAATCAACGAAATATGGACGCCAATCGGTCAGAAACGCCATCCGCAAGCGTCGATGAAATCGATGTCGACATCGGATTCCAGGTAAGCTTTCCAGCCTTGTTATCATTACACTTGCAATTGCGGACTTACCTATTTCGCTACTCTACGTTTTCAGCCTCCTAGTGAGCCGATGCTCCAAGCTCCACTGGCCAGCTCAATCTTTCGGGATGCCCGGGAACCTGCCTACCGTTCCGGTATGTGATTCGTCATTTTTTCAAGGAATGAAAGTATGCTTGGAAACTGACATACAGCATACTTGTGTTTCGCGCCCATGCTAATTGCTTACAGGAGGAGAGGAGCTGAGGCAATGGCAAGAGGAGGAGTTTCAACGGAAGCTGCGCGGGGAATATGAAGCTGCACAACGGCGGATCGGTGAAGTCGTGAGTCGATGGTTCTCTCTGTGACGCTTAAGCGAATCAGAGCTGACGGTATTGTGGTATAAAATAGGTGTCAGAATCTCTTGACCACCCGCTGCACCTCTCATCCATCCGGATCGTCAACCCACCGAAAACAACTCGATCCAGCTTCTTGAACTCTCTTTTGAGCCCATTTATTTCCCCCGTCGCGTCCTCCACCGTTACCCCTTCATGGCTTAATCCCTCGGTTGCATACGGTCTCAAAGGTTCGACGCCCCCGAAAACGTTGCACGAGATTTTGTATACAACCAAAATGCTCACGAGCCATCTTCGACGATTCGACATCTTCCAAGATCAGATCGATGTAAAGTTGGAACCTGCGCGAGGTGGAGTGATCGGGGATGTCGACCTAGTTCTTGGTATCCGAGAGAAGGGAAGAGTCTTCTTGAAGGCTGGGACCGAGGTCGGCGGTGGCGAGGGCGGTTTCGTAAGTACATTAAGTAGCCTCGGAGATGCGCATGATTGACTCAATCAACACCACTCAAGAACGTCACTGGTCGACTCAGGAACGTGTTTGGAGGAGCAGAATCACTTGAGCTCAACGCTTCCAAGGGTACTCGAACAAAATCAGCCTATCAGGTATGTATACCGAGACTCGCAAGACAGACATTTCACTGACATGTGACTGTGCAGCTGAATTTTACAACGCCACTAGCCGCATCGCCTTTGATCGACTTTTCCCTGTCGGCCTTTGCCCTTAACAGGGACCACTCAGCCTTTGCGTCTCATCTCGAGCAGACGCACGGCGGTCGAGCGAAGTTAAGCGTGAGTGAAACGTGGATACTCAGGAAAAGGAGATATCCGCGAGGCTGATCGTGTTGCATTCTCGTAGGCAAGGGCACCTTGGGGAGCACATGACATCACGTACGAACACGTTCAGCGAGATATTACGAATCTCGCCAAGAATGCATCCTTGTCGTGAGCATGCATGTCCCTCCTGACTGAATTGAAGGCTAAAGGCGCCGATATCTCACAGCATTCGAGAGTTGGCGCAGCCATCCACAAAAGCCAGCATTACACATACCTTCACCCGGGATACTCGGGACGATCCTTGGATGGGTTCTGCCGGTTCCCTTCTGAAGATATCCCATGTGGGTTGCCAATCAGCGCAGAGGGGAACATCGACTGATTGGCTTTTTATATAGGAATACGCAGGGCTTCCGGGCAGCTCGGAGTCTGTCAACTTCCTTAAATCGACAGCTCAATCTCAGCTCTCGCGTGCTCTGACTCCAGGTTCAGGATGGGTTAGTGGACCGCTTACCGGCAGTCGAATCCCCGCTGACAAGATTACTTGCACTCCTAGCACTACTCGATATCGTCCCTCACCACGATGTTGATTCCACTCAACGCCTCGCGTGCAGCTACGCAGCTGCCGGACCGCGTGTTCTTGGGCGGACCCAACAGTATTCGAGGTTGGAAGATTGGGGGAATTGGATCGAGGGATGGACGTGAGTCGAGGAATCCTGCAACTATGTCGCTTGTTGAAGACTAATTGCGGAATTCGAGGTTACAGATGACTCTCTTGGGGGGGACCTCGCATGGGCCTTGGGTCTATCTGTATTTGCAACTTTCCCAACCAAGAAGGAGTGGCCAGTCAAGCTTCATGGGTTCCTAAATACCGGTCGTGTGGTCGGATGGGAGCCGGGTAAGTCGATGCTGCTGATGCAATGGCGGAATCACTGACGAGTTATCCCCTCATCAGCCCAGTCATTTGCTTCAAACGTCGCGCGGATGTATAGCTCTCCCAACATGAGCGTCGGTCTCGGATTGCTGTATAGATTAGACCCCATTCGAGTGGAAGTCAATTTCGCCTTGCCTCTGATCGGACGGAAAGGGGAAGGATGGGCTAGGGGATTGAACGTGGGCATTGGTCTAGAATTCCTTTAGTTGTTAAGACTTGCTATTGAAGCAGGCTGTCGATACTCATAAACAAGCTCTGCTCGACCCCTCCAGGTCTAGTCTCTTAGAGGAACGATGTGGTCCCTTACATTGCCGGAATCTAGCTAGCTCCCTTCGACTAGCACAACCGAACCCATTCTGATTTAGTCTGTCGTCCTTTCAGGGTCGCGGATTTAGCTGTGCATGCTTTTGCGCCCGTCCGGCACGTACCTCAGATTCGGAGTGGTTACGGCATTCGCCGCTGTCAAAGTAGGATCGCCGAACGATTCTGCTCAACTCTAGCCCGCCGTCGGTTAAGTTGTCGCGCATGTCTTTTCTGCAGCATCTAATTTCCTCATTAGGTCGAGTCCCGGTCGAAGTTCACCACCGATTGGTAGCCCGAGCGAATCAGCTTTTCTGATTGACCAACTGCCCGCTTCAGACATCATCTATTCACATGCTGCATCCAGAAGTGTCAGGACCGCTGGATGCGACTGACAACGATGAGGACCGGAGTTGAGAGTTGTAAACCAGCAGTAGAGCTATCCGATTGATAACTTTAAGACTAGCAATATACGCTCTGAGGCTACAACAGGAGTGCTCCAACTTGACTGGTCGTGATCCTCAGCTCCTTATACCATTCGTCAATAGCACTCACGTCTAACCCCTACGTGAGCTGCTGACGACAAGGAACGCGCGAGATTTGCCTCCTAGCGACTAGCGAACGATCCGCGTTATGGTCATTCTGTAGGCATGACAAGAAGCCCAACGCCCCAGACACCACGTATTCGTCGTCGTCGTTGTCGTCGTCATCCGCGAGCGACTGTTCTGACATGAGATCTGCAGCTTTTGAGGACGCAAATGTCGAAGTACTGCCTTTTCCAAATCAGACATGGGCACCCCGAACATTCATTCTACGCCAAGGTGATCCTGGGGTACATTGACGACGCAAACCCTAGGCTTAGTTTCGTCTCGGACGTCAAAGCGGGGCATACTGCAACATGCGAGGAAAGATGGGACGACAAGGACAAAGTCTGGCGGGTTTACATGTGTTGAGTGACTTGACTCGGCCTAAGAAATAAAATCTTCTACTGACGCCGCAACGCGGTGGAAATTGGCAATGGGTGGCTTTGCTGAATCTCAAACAAGAAGTGCGTGAAGGTATGCGACTGGCGCTTCCCAGCTGGTGGGAAAACGAAATGGGCGGAGTATTGAACGGACGACAGGACAAGGTTTTCGCCCTGAAATGGGAAATGACGCAGGAGATTGTGGAGCGGGGGTCGCAGAACAAAAGCGTGGGGGAAACGGTGGAGGAGGCACAGAACGGACAGGCCAGCTAAATGCTATTAAATGTGAATTGTAGTCTCGTCCTCGAAGTATGCCATGATTGAAGCATCTCACGTTCATGATGTAGGTTGCAACTTACGAAAAACGGTGGCGAATGTCTGGACACAGAATCAACCAGTAACCGGAAGATGAATGGATGTCCGTGACTAAGGACATATGCCCTACAATAACGACGGGGTATAATCAATCCCAATTGCGCAACGGCGAGCATACCACCACAACAGAAGATATTCCTCGGAAACTCTTCCACCGCTTCGATGACGTTGTGGTGCCGTTCGCTTTGAAATTCGCTTCGCCGGTGGATCATATCAGTCTAAACTCAAGCGTCTTTGTTCCTGAGCCCGGACGAAGCGAGCAGGTATACCGTGAATTTCGGAATCCGAGAGGACAGGCGCGGGTACAGGTCCATTGTGCTGGAAGAGCTCATACCTGGAGGAAGATATTGGGAAGCAGTAGGCTACCTCGGGGTTGCAAATGCTTTTAGGCTGCTAAAAACAGTTAATAGCAGAACGGCTCATATGCTCGAAGAAAAGAAATCAGTTGATAAGGGGATTTTGCATTCGCCTCAACCGGGATGGCGGAACATCGGGGAGGACTGGTGGTAGGACAACATGGAGTCCACCTGCGCGAGAGCTTTGGACAGAGCTGTCAAGAAGGCGAACCGGATGCCGTCACGGATAGCGCTCAAACAGTAGAAGTAACAGGTCGCTCAAGAGGATGGTGAGGTGCACGTCCTTCGTCTCTGCGCGCGCTATTAGCGATATATCGTGATTTATAGGGAAGCGTGGCGTTGTTAGGCTACAGGAATTCAAAGCGGCCGTCGCGAATACGGTGCCAGTAGAGACCGTCATCTGCTATATTTATGGTTGTATTCTTTCCGTTCACTGTACAAGGAGTATTCAATATCACCTATGCGATACCCAACAGACTGCACAGACTGGTACTAAGGATGCAGATAGCGGATTTAGACAGAACCCTCCGCTGGCTAGAGAACCCGCTCGATATCGGATATAGATTACCAGAGGAATCGTCTATCGCTTCATGCCGTCCCACTCTCCGCCCGAACAAACCTTGAAGCAGAATTGAAACGGCGGGTCTGAAACGTTCAAACCCCTAACGGCTTTTGTAGTGACGCGTGTATCCCAAATACGCGCTTGAGTTTCGGCATGCCGGGCCCAAACAGAATCGCGCCACGACGCTGGGAAGCCTAGCATTCGATCATTGCCTTCCCGCCTGGGCGTGGGCTGCTAGGCAACTCTGGGCCATCGTCAGCCCAGCCATGCCATCACCTGTGACGGCGTCGCTCTCCACCACTGAGTGACCGTTGGGGTATCGTGCAACAAAAGTTGACACTGAGCTGGTATTTTGACGGCCTAGGAGATTGTGTTCGTCGACCTTTTCGGTAATTCACCTTCAAGATCCCAGTCGCCCAACATGACCAAGAAGAGACGAGGAAACGGCCGAAACAAGAAGGGACGAGGACACGTCGCATTCGTTCGATGCTCCAACTGTTCGCGATGTGTGCCCAAGGTGGGTTTTCGAGCTCCTGATGGATAACCGGTCAACGAGGAGGGGAAGCCTGCGTTGGGGAATGGAAACGGAAGGAAGTGACAAACGGGGATGGCGCAGGCGGCCATGACGAGCGATGGATGAGCGGAGAAGAATGATGCCCCCTGTTGGACCGGACCCACCATTATTAATGGACTACATGCTCATCATCTATTTCCCCATTTAATTAGGACAAGGCCATCAAGCGAACGAAGGTCAGCAACATCGTTGAAACCGCCGCTATCCGAGACATGGAAGAGGCCTCCGTATACAAGGGTAAGCTACTCTTGACCTACCCCCGTTAGCATCGACGCTCATATCTCTGCAGAGTACGCTTTGCCCAAGCTCTACACCCGAACCGCCTACTGTATCTCTTGCGCCATCCACTCCAAGGTTGTCCGAGTCCGATCCGGCAAGCCTGGAGCTGTCAACTCGAGGAAGACCCGAACTCCTCCTCCTCGACCTAGGTTCAAGGACGGAAAGGTGTGTCTCATAATTCTTGAATCACATGTACCTTTGAAACTGACATACCTCTCGTTTGTTTTTGTAGAGGATCAACCCCGCCGTTGCCGCCGCTCAGGACGCCAAGGCTGCCCGAGCTTAAATCTCGTTCACTCAAAAGAAATGGACGTGATTGGCCCGAATGGGTTGTGGTAGATGCCATCTGGCGGAATTTGTAGTACTCAAGATTATGTGCTGCGAACATGTCAATGCGTCTGTCTCTTGTGAACTGGTTCAGAGGGTTCTAGCTTGTACTCCAAAACTTCAGGCGGTCAGTTACTGAATTCCCTTGACCGAATGCGCCGGCGGGTTCTCGTCGCGTTGGTCTATGCACCTGTTAGAGGCGACGAGTTCTCCGGATTGTGTCGTGCAACATATTCGACGTTGCCGACATCAAGTTTCACCTTGCGGGACGTAGAGACCCGTATCACTTTCGGACGTTTTGCCCTCGATATGTGTGTGCAGTTCGTTGCCAACAGCAGCTCCAACAGCTTGGCGAGCAGCTTAGCCATATCGCAGTGAACGAGGTCTCCGTGGAGGATGCCTTTATCCAGTGCGCTTGTCGTTCGAGACAACTAGCCGATATGCCCTGAATCAGCATTGCTCCATCGGTACACACTGAGTCTCCGCTCATCAAACCCCATCAAGACTAGAAATAGATAGTAGATACAGAATACGCCAGGCAAGATTCGTTGTATACATCAAATGGTTTTTCACGATCCACACATCAATCCCTCAAATATCCCAAAAGACAAAAAGCTGATATGAAATTGAAAATGACGAGAATCTACCACTTGTCGTCTCTTCCCTCGCTCTTCTTTCCATCCTCCTCCTTGTCACTATCTCCCTCACCGTCCAGAATAAATTGCACCGTCTGCGCCGACGCACGTTTCAAGCTCAAAACGGGCACCACAACCCCGGGCTCCTGATCACCCAAGTGCACCGTCGTCTGCACCCCGTGATCATCGGAAGAATGCAAAGACGGAAAGTCGGCACTGACAGGCGTCGACTCAACCGTCGTCGCGGTATGAACGTGGATCTGACCATTACCTGCTTCTGAGATCCGAGGGAACGAGTTGAACGCCCGTGCGTCGAGGTGGGTGAGGTCGTGGCCCCTATTGACGGATTTACCAGAGCGGGAAGGACCGGCGGCGAATACGCTCCGGGTGGTGTGGTTTGTGCGGGTCGGGTCGAATTCAAAGTTGTTGTAGGATTTTAGGTGGGACATTTGGGTTCCTGCGTGGGTGTAGGATCTGTGATGAACAGATGGAGGAGAAAGGAGCGGGTTTGTCGGCGGGTCATTTCTGATTTCGGACGTGTGGGCGAGAACGTACCTCGACCCAAGTTGACTCTGTGTCTTTTCGAATTTATGCATCTTCCAGATATTGATTGCCCCCGTGAGGAGCGCAATCGCCAAGAGAGCTGAACACACGCAACCCATCTGGGAGAAAACATTCGGAAAACAACTCAATACTCGGAAGTCGCTGTGACAGGCAGATGAGACATACGATGATATCTATTTTAAGAGTCGATTGGGACCTGGTTGTATATATCGTCGGGAGAGATGGAGAGATTGCGGTGCTGCCTGCCGTCGGAGGGTGTTGCAAATCGGTTCCTGAGGGAAGGGAATCGACCGACGTTGCAGGAATATTTACACCCTGACCAAGACCCAGACGCATATCAGCGAGTGACGAGGGAAAGGCTATAGGTGTGAGGACGTACGAATGCTGAGCAGTACTGGCTGGCGTAACTATAAGCAGTGTTCCATTCATCCGCGGAGGCGCACGATGACGAGAGACAGGTCTGTGCAAGTAGACGAGGGGGAGATGAGTGACTGTCGGACACGATGAGGGGGAGGAAGGGAATCGTACCTCGATGCTGTATAGGAAGACACCGGATCTACAAAGACAGGCGTGGTTCGTACATCCTGCTTGATCACCTTCTTCGAGGCTGTACCCGAGAGTGAAGGTAAGAAAACGTGAGTGAGGGTTGTCAGGGCGAGGAGGGGCGACGTACCAGTGAACTGCACACGCGGGAAGGGTGCTTGCCGGAGACTGACGCTTAGAAAAGGCGTACTGGTTGGGCCACTGAGCTCGAGGGACGCTTGAAGGTGTGACAAGGGACGATGCAGTGTACGGAAGGAATGTTGCGGTGCCTTCAAGAGACGAGACCGTCGGTCGTGCAAGTGCCGTGTAGGGTGGCATGGTGGGGTTGTGGCGTAAGGATCTCCATCTTGAGGAGGCGATCAAGACGTCTCCCGACCCCGTGAATATGTATAGATCTCAGAGGGTCGAGACGACAATGAAGAGAAAGACGGATAACCTTGTTCACTGCGCAAGCAATTGTCTACTCAGCCAAGTCGATGATGATTATTCCAAGACACTGGCTTTCCTATTGTCCCTCAACAAAAGGGTGCTTCCCGAGCATTTCTCCGGTCCGGGAATAGATGATGCCGATATACCGAGTGGGGCCACGTGATATTGGCTGACCTGGGAAGGTGATTATTCATCAAACATCCTCGTCGTCTTCGTGATCGTCGTCGACTTGTATAGCTCATAGGGGATTCAGGAGCCTGTGCAGGCAACCGGAAAGAGGACCATGACCGCCTCAACCTCAACCAAACAAGCCGCTGCAAGCGCAGCTCTCCCAACCCGTATCCGCTCATCAGCACTCATCATCCTCGCAACCCTCATCGTCCTCCGACCAGGAATCTTGCTGGGCGAGGGAAAGGAGGTGTACGACAAGCTCTTGGGGCAAGTGGAGAAATGGAGGACTCAGAGGGAGGAATTACATAGGGAGAAGAAGAGGAGGGATAGGATGACACCGCTGTGAGTGCGCAGAGAAGCTAATTGACGAAGATGAGGCGGAATGTTGGTCGTGAACACAGAAGCATGATGGTGGGAAGACGAACGACCTTGGCAAGCTTGCCGAACAGGCTGAGAGCGCTGACCGACAGGAACTTCCCTCTAATGGCCGTCAATCGATCACTCGTTTGGTGGCGGAGCGACATGAACACACCGTTAAAAGTCATCACGATACTTGAAGGGATGGACGATCTTACGCTCGAGTGCGGCCGATATGTTCGACGTCTGATCCATCGCTGTTGTTATCCAAGGAAACTCGATGGCTGTTGATTCACCGCGCTTCGAGCCTCCTTTCAAGCCTTATTTGACCCCTGCCTTCCCCTTGCAGACCACTGACCACACCTGATGCTTCCTTCTCAGATCTACTCCGATGCTGGAGAAGAAGTTGACAGATCTCGTAAGCAATCCCTGCACTAACTTCCAGCAAAAATGCTGAATCTCTCCCCTCGTACTGCTCTTGATCCCCATTCCTCGCTCTGTCCCATTCCCTCCTCTTCGCACACACTATACGCCTGCCTCTCGAACGAACAGTATCTGCCACACTTGGACGGATCGAGAACTCTGCTCGTGCCATATAGGGGAAGAATCTCGCGTGTCAGTTTATCCATTGTATGCACGTGGTGACCAAGACTGACAGTCAATGGACGGTAAAGGTGCGAATTGATCCTGTTCCACAAGAGTTATACGATTCACATCGGCAGCTGTTTGCTACCCCTGCCTCGTCCCTTCAATCCGGTACTAAGCGTGGTACGAAACGACGAGGCGCAAACAAGGATTTTATAAGACAGCTTCGAGCGGTCCTGCGGATTGTGATTCCTCGGTAAGCCCCGATGGTTTCGTTTGCACACATCCATGTTCGTTCGGCTCATATCGGGCTTTGTCGACTTTGATAGATGGGCTGGCAAAGAAGGATTCCTCCTTGCCCTGCACACGTTTTTCCTTGTCTTTCGAACGATTTTGAGCGTGGCTGTGGCAAAGCTCGATGGGAGGATTGTGCGTGACTTGGTAGGTCGTCGTGCGGTCCGTCCTTCCAGCGAAAGGATGATCATGCTGAGCCCGCTTTTGGTGCCATAGGTGTCCGCGAACGGCAAAGGATTCGTGAAGGGACTTGCATGGTGGTTCGCGTTGAGCGTTCCGTCCACGTATACAAACGCAATGGTGAGTCATTCTGACGTCGTGCGAATAAACCTCTGAGTCTGATCATCGGTGTCCGCAGATCCGGTTCCTCCAAAGCAAGTTATCTTTGGCTTTCAGAAGTAACTTGACGCGTTATGTTCACGACCTGTACCTGTAAGCTATCTGAACTGCCGAAGTCTTCCAGACACGAGCTGACCCCCTTGCAACACAGGAATGACCGCCGGAATTACTACAAGCTGAGTATTGGGCTTGGAGCCATGGTGGAACGCGAGTCGGTCGCATCCAGTCGTCTGGGAGCGGACGGAGCGGTGAAGACTGGTGTGGCCGCAGGTAGGATTGATCAGTTAGTGTCTATTTTTTACGACATTGATGGACTTCGAAAGACTGATACTCTTGGCCTTCAGGTTCTTGACGACAGACATCGCTCGTTTCTGCGATTCGCTCGCCTCTCTTTAGTAAGTTCTTCTGGTTGAGCGCGGAATGCAGTACTTACACTCGGTCCGCAGCGGAAACATAGGCAAACCCACGCTGGACCTCATCATCTTCACGACGCAGCTCGCTTCTTCGCTCGGCGCAATGGGAACGATCGGCCTCTTTGCAAACTACGGATTCACAGTCTGGGTACTGAAGAAGGCCACTCCGGCATTTGGAAAACTCAAGACCGTTGAGGCGAGCATGGAGGGAGAGTATAGAGGTGCTTTGGGACGAATCGGAAGAGAGGCAGAGGAGGTGGCGTAGGTCTACACGGGCACATGTCCGACGTGGCAATGACTTGCTGACGAGGCTATACTTCTGATTCACCTCAGATTCTACAATGGGGGAAGCCGGGAACGGCAATTGTTGTGGGAAACGTATTCCAAGATCGCCGCACATGTCAACAAGATCTTCCAAGTGAGTTTTGACCCGTTCACTACCAGCCAGAAGCTAATGGCGTCTCTCGGTAGGCTCGAATGGCCTATACGCAAGTATTTGGTGTTGAGCCGTATTCGACGAAGCTGACGATGCCAATGCTTACACAGAATGACAGAAGATTTTGTGATCAAGTACTTCTGGAGTGCTGCTGGTTACGGCTTAATGAGCATACCCCTTCTCTTTGGCAAGAAAGCCGCTGCAACCCGCGGCAACGCCGCTTCGTCGTTAGTTGCTTCCAGGACGGAAAGCAAGTTGACCTGACTGTCCAATTTCGCCGAGTATACACTGATAGTTTTGTTGTTTCGTCTAGGTTACGTTTCCAATCGAAGGCTCCTTCTTTCCCTCGCGGACGCTGGGGGCCGCTTAATGTACAGTGGTAAAGAAATCTCCGAGCTGGTTGGCTACACCAATAGAGTGTATGGGCTCTTGGCTGCACTTCACGCCCTCGACACGGACAGCTATCCCGCTGTGGAGAGACCCGCTAATTTGCCAAAGGATCAGGTAAGCTTACTTCCAAATGCAAGTTCCCGTCGACAGTCGCCTAATTCGGCGAGTACGCCTGGAAGCCCTTTTACGTCATGTCTAGTGTTCAGGGCAAAACTACTCACGTCAAGGGCCACGTTGCTCTTGCCGGTGTTCCGATTGTTGTGCCACCGACAGACACTCTGTCCCAACTGGAGGGAGGCGACGTCCTTGTCAAATCGTTCACTTTTACGGTTAGCGAAAGGGAGCACACGATGATAAGCGGTGGCAAGTGAGTATAGTCACTATGTTTGGCTTGTGTCTCGCACTGACAAGTATCTTGCGTCAGCGGTATTGGCAAAACCAGCTTGGCAAGGGTCATTGCAGGACTCTGGCCAGTTTGGCAAGGGGAACTCGAAGTGCCCGAGCCTTCAGAGATCTTTTACCTCTCACAGCGTCCCTACCTTCCGATAGGAAGCTTGCGAGACCAAGTCATCTAGTATGGACTCTTTTCCTTCCTCCTCGTAGCGGTTGTGCTGATAGGTGCCGCTCAAAGCCCGCATTCATACGCTCTGATGAAGGCCGAAGGTCGAACGGAGACAGAACTCATGTCCATCCTCAGCTCAGTACACCTAGCCTACCTGCCCGCAAGGGAAGGCGGATTCGACACTCGCAAAGAGTGGAAGGACGTGCTTTCGGGAGGTGAAAAGCAGCGGATATGTTTTGCAAGGATGTTTTATCACAAACCGCAGTTTGCCGTTCTGGACGGTGAGTTGCCCCGCGCTTACGCGCGATCAGCCTTGGTTGATTACTGGTCGGCTCAGATTGTACCAACGCGGTGTCCTCGGATGTTGAGGATCGCATGTATGAAGCTGCAAAGCAAGCTGGAATTACGTTGCTCACCATCACGTGAGTTGCATGCGGCGTTTCTTGTTGCCGTGAATCTGACGCCAGTTGCCACTCCAGACATCGCCCGTCGTTGTTGCGGCACCACGTGCGCCAACTGCTCATCACCGGGAAAGAGACGATCGCGCCGCAGCCCGAATATACTCTGCTGTCTCTATCTCCGGGTGCGGCAACTGAGCATGAAACCCAAACTCTTGATACAGAGATTGAGCAATTGAGGATCACTCTTGAAGCGGAAGTTCCTCAATGGGAAAAGCGGCTGGAAGAAGTTAAGGCTGACTTGAGCGGGTCTAGACAGCCGTGATCCATATGATCACGTAAAACTATATCATACTTTCGGTCTACACACGACGTCCGTAACATGCATTATCATCCTCTACGCTCTTCAGAAGACTGAACGTTAGGCGGTGATGACCTGCGGTCGTAAATGGAATCAGGAATGTACGCGTGGGCCGTACAGCACCTTTCTAGCTTGTTGCGCATCGGTACCGAAGACATCTAGCATTCCGTTGTTCCTTGTAGCAGTCGCGAAAGAATGTGCGCGGCCGTTCTGCAATCCCAAAGCTACTGGTTCAACGGACGGTGTCGCGCATTCAAGACTTTCGGTGCGGTTATCCTGTTCAGTCACTTGGGTGACGAGACTGGCGGATGGCCGTGGTTCGATACAACGCGAGAGCATATCGTCTTGGGCAATCAGGCCTGGATACGTTTCCAAACGAGGCGCTATAGACATGTCGTACGGAGATTGCTCCTCGAAATCGCAATCAGATTGCCATTGGTCGATACTAGCGCTCCTCTGCTGAGGATAACGTCCGTCCATATGTTTATACCCGACAACAACCTCGTTCGGTAGCTTCTGTCTATCCAGCTGCAGCTCGCGCAAGTCTCCCACCATATCATTCGGGGCGCAGTCGTGCATGTGCAGCATGTCCATGTTGTCATCGTCAAGTCCGCCCAGATCGCAGACTCGGTCACCAGTTTCTGTAGAGGCGCTTCTGTTCAGGGCTTGAGCCAACATATCGGCGTATGATCTGGCATCCAAGGAAGGTGAGCATGAATCAACGCAATATCGGTCGTCTCTGGGTTCCCCTTCCGGGTCAGACTCGTCTCCGGCTGTCTGCATAGTTAAGAGAGCAGCGATAGCTATACCTCGATCGTTTTGGAGAACAGGCTCGACGGGTTCTTCCAGGCCACCCAGCGCGCTATCCGGCTTTAGCTCGAGGCCCGACGAAGGCTTTGAATCCATGTCTACTTTCTGACGCTCGACTGTTTGTTCAAGTGCGAAGCTGCACTTTGGCAGAGACATCTCTTTATCTTTGTCACCAAAGTCTGCCGGTTCTTCCGACTCGTCATCTTCAGGCAAGATTGTCGGCCAATCGGGCGAGGGATGACGTTGTCTGGCTTGTATGGACCTCTTTGGCGGTTCCTCTGGAATGTTGTCTTCTTCACCCGATGTCGACCTCTCGATCCGCTGCAATGTGACCTTTGTTGTCGTCTTCTCGTTTCGTTTTGCGTCTTTCCGGGAATCCTGCTTCCCATCGCGCCTTTTCGGACACTTCTTCCGCAGGGCAACCGAACTGTGCTTGCTAATGATTGTGTCCTCGTCGGATTCATTGATGGACGAGGATGGCGTTGGCGTCACTGTTCGCTTGCGTTTCATGAAATTCTCGGTTTGAAACCGCAGATCAGGCGCTTTGAGGTGCAAGAGCCAATCAGTCGTGATGGCAGTGTACAAAGGTCGCCGAACCTACGATGCTGCGTCGCCTTGGCTGTTTTACCCGTTCTGCCGGAGATCATTCCCTTTCCGAACAAGCCCAAACGAGGCCTCGTAGTCGGTAACTATCAGACAACCAGCGTAAATCAGTACCTTAGATGAAGCATTTGTGGCGCTAGATCCTTACGGTACTCCTTCGCGTACGGTCGAGATGCCCAGATACCTCATACGCCTTCAATAGAGCTGTGCTGGCGTCCAGCGGATTTCTTCCCACTTTGCCGACAACTTTCTTTGTACTGCTTTTCTCGACGGATTGCCTTCGATATCTGCTGGGAGACCTCGCAGCGCTTTCCGAAGCGTCATCGCTAGATTCATCCGTACCATTCTTGTGGTTGCGCTTCTTCGTGACCTTGGCGCTGTTCGTCCTGAGTGCGAGTTTTTCCCGTCGTCTATTTCGTCGGACTGTAAGGACTGTCTCAGATGACGAAGCCTGTCAGGTACTGCTTAGCGAGAGACGACACGACGTCCAAGAGGAACAAGCACTTACTCTCCTCTCGAGCTTGTTCGTCTGCCGCTTGTTGAACTGCCTGACGCGTTGAAGCCTTTGTTGCAGGCTTTTTGAAAACAGCTTCCTCGACAGATTCCGGATTATCCTTCTTCTTTTGAGAGACCTTTGATCTAGTGTTGACCTTGAACGACTCGGCGAGGGGTATTGCTTTACTTTGGCGCCTTTGTAGACTGCCATCTTCGGTCGTCGAAACGAGAACGGCCGGGTTCTTTGTTTTGTCCGCGATTCTTTTTTGACGTTTAGACTGGTCCGGTTTGTACCCTTGCTCTTGAATGTTGTATGTTGCCTTTCTCTTTTTGTTCCTTCCGGCGTCATTGGCTTGGTCAGGTGCCGATCCATCAAGATGGCCTTCAACGACATGATGATCCAAAGTGTGAACTAGAATCTCGACCACCGGTTCCAAGGCGGTCTTGCATTCCCGAGAAGGCGACTTTGGTCGGATATCCTTCCAGGGTTGGATAGGAGAGGATGACGTGTCGAGCATAGGCGCCGTCAAACCCATTAGCTTTGTCTTTATCCTCGCCCCCTCCACTTTTCCTTCGACCGTCTTTAGAACCGCCGCCGTATTTCCATGGCGATCCCGCATACGCGCTACCCTTCCACCTCGTTGACTGACCGAGCTCATCGCTGACACCGAAACATGTGAACCGCGGCCCTCTTCCCCCGGCTCTCCTGTCCCATCAACCAGACTTGTCGTGCCATCCACAAATGATGCCCAACCCGTCTTGTCCTGTTTCAGAATTCTTCTCTGAGTCCGGTCTCTCTCGACGAGGGAGTCGAGGTGGAAACGCCCCTGAGCTAGGAAGAAACGAGCATGAGGTTCGATGGCGGACAGGAAGCGATTGATGCGGGTTTGAAGGTCGAGAGCGCCGTTTGCAGTGAAGCTTGTGATCGGAGGATTCGAAGCCATGCTGTTCTGCACCAGTAGAGAGGCTACAAGATCGACAAGAACCAAGCTTCGAGAGATGTTGTGGTCGAACCGTTGAGTACGACGGAGTGATGCGAATGAACGCAAGCAACGTCTATACCAGGAGTTGGCGAGGAGCTGGTGCATCACTCAACATCTTGCTCTAGAAGTTTGCTTCCGGGGACATATGCATTGCATTTCGCGAAGTGGCGATTATTGAGCTGATATTCGCGAGTGCAAGTTAAAACGTTTCCTGTAGCTTCAAGCTCTCATCGTTCACCTCGATTATTGAATGTCATGATTCGACGGAGGAAAATCTACAAGCTCACTACAGTAACGTTGTGTATGACTGGCGTTTGAATGAGTTCAAGCCATCTACAGCGGCGAGCGATCGTCTGTTTTCGCCGCTTCAGTGGATCCAGGAAGTCGACACAGCTCAATTGATTGACCCTGGGTGGTGGGCAACCACTACCGACAGCTGCGCCGACCACCCGACCGCCTCCCCCTATCGCCACTGGCAGCGTCGACGTCCTTGGAATATCGTCAGCCCACCCAAAATCTGACAAAGCCATTGTCCAAAAGCGGAGAGGGTATGACGTTGTGCGCTAAGCTAAATGCGGCAAGCGAGCGAAAAGTGGCTGGTCATGCCTTTCGTCAGTCACAAGGGGACTACGCAACGGCCACTCTTTTTTACTTATAGAAGAGTTTACTTGCTTTGTTGTCGATTGATTATTTTTGCCTTCACCGACCCTCCAACGTTGTCCTTCATCCTCGCATCACCCACCAGCTCATACACAACAATATCACCATGCCTGACGTTGACGCTACCGTTCGACGAGGACATCCCAGTACGTCTTGCGCCTTTTCTTCCCCGATCGGGGAATTCTTGTTATACTTATCTTGTGATTCCTTCTACCTAGTCCTCTTTGGCCTCTTGGCTTTCATTGGTATCATCGAAGGTGCCATCACTTCATGGCTTGTGAGGCAGTACCAGCACGGGGATAACTCGTATCCCAACGGAGCGTTCCGGGACAGGTTGAGGTTTGCTCTGTAAGTAGATCTCCTTTCGTTGTCTTGACTGGTGAGCGAATGACTGGCGAGCGACAAGGGGAGAAAGATAGGAACAGTCGTAGGAGAGCAGAGAGAGGGCCTGGGCGGGAGATGTAGGGTGTTGGAGCAGACAGGAAATAGCGCAAACCCTGATCAATTAACTAACGTCATCTTCCTACAGCTTCACGTCATGGTGGACAGTCATCTTCTCGGTCGTTTTCATGGTCCTCTACCTCATGGGCGTCGGCGGAATCTTTACCTCCATCGCATCCCACACCATCTGGTTGGCACTCACGTACGTTTCTCATCCTGTTTCCTTCATCAGAGCATGAACTGATAAATCGCCTCTACAGGTGGATCTTCTGGCTCGCGGTCGCCGCTTCCCTTACTTCTATGCTGGGCGGTGGATACGTCTGCTCGCACTCTGATTTGACGTACTGCAACCAAAACGTTGCCGCAGAGGCCTTTGCCTGGATCGAATGGTGAGTCCCCGGGAGATGCCTTGTTTCGCAATTGACAGGGGACGACCTGTTGATGTTTTACCCTTGCTGTGCAGGATCATCATGACAATTGCCTTGCTCGCCGCTATCCTCCTCGGCTACCGAGCCATGCGAGGCGGTGGTTCCGCCACTGACCGAATCGGCGCTTAATCATCTTCGACAGTAACACTTTGTCCGTGCGGCTGTTCTTCTTATAATGAGCAATTCGGGGACTTGAGGTCGCATCATCGGAGCAGAGAGCACGGTCAGGCACGGTTTTTGTCGACACCACGTTGGCGGAGATCGTTATAGAAGTTGAAATCTCAAAAGAGCGTCGTTGTGGCGACTCGATGAGGTACAGAAACTGTTTTCATTAATAATTATAATAATCATCTTATGCACACATGTGCAAACCCATAACGCAGTTCCTTGAGTCGTGTCTCTGATAAGAATGCTGGTCTTGGTCTTGGTCTCCGTTATGGACTGGAAATGGTCAGCTGACAGAATTAATCTTGTGACTATTCCTTGCCATGCCATTCGCCCGCCTCTCCCGAGACAACAGACAACGCGAGCGATGGTCTCGTGATAGCTGTGGTGACGCGTTGTATGAAACTGAAACCTTGCAAGTCCGCTATGTCCTCACTTTGATCAGCTTGTCCCTAGTTGCGTAAAGTTGGCAACAGGGGTTGATGCGGATATAATCCATCCCATGCTACGCCACATCCTGACTCTATTACTTGCAATCTACCTCGCTTCATATTCGATCCCGATTGCGACTGAACAAACTCTATCATCATCCTTGGCCCAAAGCACATCTCCACGAACTTCGATAACACCGCAGCATACAGCTTCTCTCAGACAACATATGCGAGACTCTTCAGCGACCCCATCTACTCAGTCAACGGCGGTCAGCGATAGAGATGACGGCAGGGGTATATCCGAGGCAGCGCTGTTGCTGAAGACGGCTGCGTTTGCAGCTGAGAAGCACCGGAACCAGCGGAGAAAGGACAGCGCAGCTTCACCGTAGTAAGTTTGTTCGTCTCTGGGATTGATGAGCAGTCATCTGAGACGGTCATATTGCCCCTCTAGCATCAACCATCCCTTGGTGAGTTCAGATCTCCCTCGCAGTTTCCATCAAAGCTGATCCGAACTTCTCGCGAAACAGGCGGTCGCCAATATTCTATCCAGCTATGGTGTCACTCACCTGCCGACCCTATTAGCCGCAATCCTCCATGACACGGTTGAGGATACGGATACGACGCTCGAAGAAATTGCCACGGCATTCGGAGAAGAAGTAGCAAGCATCGTAGAGGTAGGTTGAGCGGATAGCGGGTCGGAACCCAAACGTTTGGAATACTCATTTCCCTAACGGTCTTGCAGGAATGCACCGACCCTCCAAATACGCCGGTTCACATCCGGAAACAGCTGCAAGTGGACACGGCGCCCAAGAAGAGTTCAGAAGCTCAGCGGGTCAAGCTAGGAGATAAGCTGCATAATCTCAGGTCGATTAGAGAAGATTGTCCCGTTGGGTGGACGGCAAGGAGATGTCAGGAATACTTTAGTCAGTACTGCGATTCGTCGGCCGTTGATACGGTCGCCGCTGACATTTTCGTACCTTCTTCACTCTTGTAGTCTGGGCGAGAAAAGTCACATCGTCGTGTTATCGAGCGCTTCCGTCCATCGAATCTGACTTCAGTGACCTGTTTGAAAACAAGCATTTCGTGCATAACGGAAAGATTTACAAGTGTCATCCAGACGTAGGCAAGGATGTTGTCAGTGAGGCCGAGATGGTCGAACTCAACCAGTTTATGGGTATTCAAAAGAAGAAGAAACGTGACGGCACCGCTTCTCAAATATACTTCTAGATCGCCCGGACATTAGAGAACTATTCATGTAAAGCGCTCGGCGCACGTCTTCCCCCTGTAGCACACATCACGACCCCGTTGTATCTCACATTCATCTCGTTTGTACTTTCCTGTACAACGTTACTAGTAAAAGGTTACCGTGTGTGACAAGGAATGGGGATGCACGTCCTGTTGGCGTAGCAGGATATCCTCCATTTCCACATCCAAGTCCTTTGCATTCTCGATCTGGCCAGACCAAAAAGCCGTCAATATGGGGGAAAAGTCGCGGTTGGAAGCAAGACTCACCGCCTTGGCAAGATCTAGGATAGCCTTTCCGGCAAGGAACGCCTCTTCGTGATTGTCCTTGATTTCGACATTGATCACATGCACAATCTTGTTGTACTGTCCGCCTCGGTTGAGGAGATCTAGAATCGAGACCAAGCTACTTCAATCACCGAACAACAAATAGCCTTCAACAATATCGCTCCTACCTTCGCAGACGGCATCAAAGCACCGCTCCTCGCACGTAATCACGACGTCTGCCGAGATATCCCTCGTAGCCTGCCACTTTTCCGGCGCCGTCTTCACTCTCCGATTTCGGTCGAGCATGTTCAGAATCCCGTTGGCAGTGTACCTGTGGTCGCCAGCTGTCAGTGTATGGGAAGGACTTCGAGCTACGTCTGAAGGGGGACGGCTTACAGTCTCTCGTCCTTGCTCTTCAGGTCGTTGTACATGACGTCATATGGTGTTCCAAAGGTGTAGATGTTGGGCTCGTGCATCGACGCTCCTGGTAGACGGACCATAGATCCCGTCCCAGATGATGTTACCCGGAAGTGCGCTTTCCTAAACATCGATTGAAGGTCAGTACCGCACAGTCGGATGATCCTCAGTCTCGTCACGTACGATAAAACATTGTGGGCTTCCATCGAACGGTTCTAAAGAAATGACGTGATGAGCGGGAGAAGGCAACACCACATCTGTCCAACAAGGCTCACATTGTTACTCGCGCATACCACACAAAACAATGGACGCAGTTTCCCCGAATCGGTCGCAGCCACTGCTAACTGTTCCTGCGGAGCCGGTGCAGCGGATTGCACCTTCGACATCTGCTGTGGCGATGGCGGACCCGGAAGAAGTAGCAGATTGGGAGGAGGCGGAAATGGCGGGGTTGTCGATCTGGGATACGTTGCGAGCCTCGGATCAACAGATACAGGGTTGACAGCTTGTATTCTTGGGTCTTGGGATAATATTCTTGGATCCATCGAGTAGAACCTGGGATCCGCGGCACGCGACGGCGGTGGTATCGTCGATGGCGTTCCGGTAAGGGGGTTCGGATGTTGCTGCGTGTTTGACACAGGCGTCGCCGACGCAAACCTCGGATCTATTGCCTGTGTCACGGTTGTCTGAGGTACGGGAGGTCTCGCCAAGAATCTGGGATCCGCTGATGCACCGTACGAATGGTTTGGCATGGCAGTATTTGAGGTTGACGAGCCGGGGAAAGCGATTGTTGTGGGTGATGGTACAGCGGAGGGAAAGAGTCGTGGATCCTGTCGAACCCCTCCGACCGCTGTTGGGTTTTGGACATGCTGAGGTGGGGTACCGAATCCCGCAGACGATGACGGCGTTCCCACGAATCGCGAAGGCTGCGGTCTTGCCAGGGGCGACGCTCCGGGGAATCCCGTACCTTGCGGTGGGAAAGGCGGCCTCGGACCTCCAAAGTTGTTCGGTGGTGGGAGATGGGGAGCGTCTCCACCTACATTGAATCTTGGATCTAGAGGGGGTGCATTTGGTCGAGGGGTCCTAGCTCCACCGTACGTTCCGCTGAATAGAGCCTCCTGTGGGGGCATAGGTCTCCTCTGCCATCCTGCTCCCGTCTGCTGCTGCTGTTGTTGCTGTTGTTGAGCTTGGCCGCCGTAAAAAGGCTGATTGTTTGACATGACGCGATTGTAAGCACCCGGAGCAGCCGGTCAGTGCGATAGCGATCCAACACCCTTCTACCCGTCTATAGATCCAGGGGAAAGGGGTAGGATGTATCGCTGGAGCATGATGGAGACAGTACTGGCAGGATGAAGACACAAGAAGAGCGATCGGGCGAATGGTACTTGCATCCGCTCGAACTCGGTTTCCTCAACAACTTTGAAGTAACGATCTAACTGCGATCCTCTTCGCCTTCTGCCTACATTCCCATTCTACCGTTCTACTTTCCCTACGCATCACATCATGTCGTTCGGAAGACCTAGTCTTGGAGATAACTTCAAGGTCAACCCTCCTCAACGAGGGTCTTTCCCGCTAGATCACGAAGGTGCGTCTCAAACCGTTTGTGTAACCTGTGTCTGGTGCCACCGATTTCTCACTTCGCATCTGATCTTGTGGTCGCTCCTACAGGCGACTGCAAGACATTCATGATGGATTATCTAGGATGCTTGAAGGCGAATGCAAACGACAACGGGAAGTGCAGGCTTTTATCGAAACGGTATCTTGCATGCAGGATGGATAAGTAAGTTGCCGTGCAACCATTCTGCCTAAACGGTTCTGATCATTTATGAAATCGACCATTGGCTTACAGTCAACTGATGGAGCGAGATGATTTCGGTAATCTCGGGCTAGGAGACGTTGTGGACCCAAAGACGGACCCAACTGCGCCACGTCCAACGTAGCCACCAATGCAGACGTAAATCGCTCGGCTTTTCCGCCTTTTCCCCCTATTGTCGTTTACGTTGGGCTGTTGTACCATATTGTAAGGCTTTCTATACTTAGCAGTCTCCAGTCCTTTCAGGTCTGAATCTCTGGCTTGCAGGCATTATCCCAACGGTGTCACATGGTGTAAGATCTTAAGACACGGCAACAGTACCGATTAATTGCGTGACCCTCGAAACATGACTCCATCCTGGAGATGCATTCGCGACTAGTAAATTAGAGCACCGCCGACATCTTGCATGAATGAGCATATCGAACTGATACTACATACAAATACGAGTACGAGATAAAATGTAATCGAAACCGCCATTCACAGGACGAAGGCGTCGAGAGAGAGAGCCGAAAAACCGAGACATAAATACGGGAAATTTGGGTTGCTTGCTGCGGGTCGTGTTGCGTGAGGGAGTATTAGAGGGTTGAGAGAAGTCGTGCCGAGCGGTCCAAGTGTACATATAGCGCGAAATTGGGACACTGGTGGCTCGAGTTGAAAGAACCGTATTTAAAAGCGCCGACCGGGAGCGAGAGAGAGAGAATGCCGAGGATAGTAGGAGGATTGAGAGGAGTGACCCGCTGCGCCGCCTTCGGTGACTCGCTTTCATGTTCTCGTAACACGGAATAGTTGGGATGATGTGGACCACGGAGAAAGGGACGATCGCTTGATCCAATCGCAAGGATGGCGAATACTGGTCGATGGCACGAAGGCCGATACCGAATTGTGGCTCGGGCGGCGGTCGTGGTCGACCAGTGTTTATGTTTGCGTGGATATTGTGTTCGTTCGTGTCCGTTTGCCGTTCCCGTCATGCCGCCATTCCACCGAGATAACATGTCTGCCTTCTTCCAGTTGCTGCGCTTTGCCGATCCTCGTCCGTCCCATTCCTTCGTTTTTCAAGCCCTTCGTCATTCTAAACCCCCTTTCTATCAACTTCCACCGCTCGCGCCACTTCATAAAGCCAGCCGTCAAGCAGCATTAGGGAAGGATGGGTATCTACCTGCCCATGGAATCGGATTTTAGCATGAGTTCGGCAGATTGCGGCAATCCCGATTACTTACCATTGACCTTGCTGCGGCTCTCGAGCCTGCTTGGTAGCCGATCGCAGTTGTCGGCCCGTATCAGCTTGGCCACCCATCATCTGTTGCTGTTGTTGCTGCTCATCGCCAACAACTCGTCGCTTCGGTGCCTCATCGACGGGCAGAGGGGCAGCTGCAGGCTTCTGCGTGTTCTGCACCGACCAGTCGAAAACGTAATCGTACTGAAAGCCTTCTCGGACGAACAAGTCTCGGAACAACTTTCGCAAGTACGAGTAGTCGGGCTTGTCGTCGAATCGCAACGATCTGCAGTAGTTGAGGTAGACAGCGAACTCGTTGGGGTGTCCACGACAAAGGATTTCAGTCGCGGTCGTCATTTTCTTCTCCATGATTCGGTCGTACTTTTGCTTCTTGGTCGCGGCCTTGAGACCCTGCCAAGGCAGAGACCCTCTCAAAAAGTACATGAGCACGTAACCAAGAGACTCGAGATCATCACGTCGAGACTGCTCCACGCCGAGATGGGTGTTGATCGAGGTATATCGAGCGGTACCGGTCAAGTTCTTGTTCTCTCGGTATGGAATGTGCAAGTGGGTCTTGGGATCCCTGTACTTTTTCGCCAAACCGAAATCGATCACGTTGACCTGGTTGCCGCGTTTGCCGATGCCCATCAAAAAATTGTCCGGCTTGATATCCCGATGTATGAAGTTTCGAGAGTGAATGTACTCGACTCGAGAGATCTGTGCGATAGAGTCAACCTCACGTCGGAACACCAGAAGGTACAAAGGACTTACAAGCTGATCAGCCAGAAGCAGTACCGTCTTCAAGCTGAACCTTCGGTTGCAAAAGTTGAACAAGTCCTCCAACGACGGTCCCAACAGATCCAAGACCATGGCATTGTAATCGCATTCGGTGCCGTACCACCTTACGAATGGCACGCCAACACCTCCTGCCAAGCTCTTGTAGACCTTGGATTCATACTCCAGTTGCGGGTGTTTGGCCTTGACCGACTCGAGCTTGATTGCTACTTCTTCTCCCGAAACGATGTTGACGCCGAGGTAGATATCACCTGTGAAGGGGGGATGATTTAAAAGAATCAGTAATCGTCCGTAACAATGAGAACAGACGAGCAAACAAGGCACTTACCAAAGGAACCGCTACCAATCTTCTTGCCGATTCTATACTTGTGGCCTACTCGTAGATCCATCGCCATCTTGAATGTGTTTTTTAGAGCTCTATATGACACGGATTCCAGCGAATGTCGAGCAGTGAGGAAAGAGGTAACGTCAGCGAGAGGGAATAGAACAGCCGTGCAGCGAGCCAAGAACGGGATATGAAAATAACATGTGATGATGGAATTGATTGCGAAAGGAGTGTGTGACACTGTGTGGTTGGGGCTATGTAGACCTGGTAATCGAGTGATTGAACGCGTAATCGTTTTGGCCATAACAGATATAATCGATGTAGAACAGGCTGTGGCCCAGTAGCGACTTGCATTTCACCGATATTGATTGTGTTGGTTGGTTAAACGATCACGGTGAATGGCGAACAGTCCGTTTTCCACGGTGACACGCGTCTAGATTTGCTGACGCTATACCAATGCACAACGATATGTCGATCGTGCTGTCAAAGCGATACCTTCCGCCCTCAAGAGGGCATCTGTCCTCGACGGATGCAGCAGAAGAAATACGGGAAAGGTACTCACAGTCTTTCGCGAAACTTTGCAAGCTAGAATTCTTCTTGTCGATGATGTCCAAACGTCAAACGCGACCCGACGATGTTGGTCCCAATAGATCGCTGATGCTGGACTGAGACCTGAAGGTAACGGTGGCTGAACGACGGCGCTTTCGGAAAACACAGAACGACGGGGAAAGACGATCCGATCTGAGAGATCATGCGCAATGGCAGAGCGCTCAAGCAAGACAGGAGGCGGTGAAACCAAGTTGGCAAGCAACAAGGAGCTGTCGTGACGCAGTAACTGACGCGGGTCGACTGGCTTCAGTACTTTGGTGCGCCCGGCAACAATCTTAAAATTCTCGGCTCACAAAGGGGTGACGCAACGTGGACCCGGATTTCAGGGTTCACGAAGGTCCGGGTTCATCATCCTGGTCAGTTGATCAGTCCATCAGTTGATTCTCCATGAGAAGCACTCCCGCCGCTTAGGATTGCGAACAGCTTTGCTAATTAGCTTCCACGAGGCAAACTTCCAGCGCGGGAATGACAGAATGACATGGATAGCTAGAGTAGACTGTCAGCACGGCCCGCATTTCCTGTAAATTATGAGATTGGGCGGAAACACGTTCAGGATTGCTTTTTTGTTCCAGATACTATGGTGCATACAACGATCAACTGGCATTCACTTGCCATCAGGACGCGGGCATCGATGCCTTGTTCAAACACAGACTTGGAAGAGAGAAGTGGCGAGCCCCGCTCGAACACCCTTTAAGCACGGTGACTCAGTGACCCCCATAGATATCCCCTGGATCTGCTGACCCCTCGATAACAAGCAGTCTCACGATGGGCCCAGTTTTTGGTCATCGAGGCGAAGCGCAGTATTTCACTAGCAAAAGCGCGTTTTTTTCGAGTCCAGAGTCTGTCCAAAAGTTGCAAGCGCACTCACCGAGCATATGACCGGGTCATTCCCTTCATATTCCTCGACTCCCCTCGTGCTGTCATCCCATTGCAATCTTGGATGAACCGTTCGTGTCAGACTTTGTTGACGCGCTTCATCTCATCTTCTACCCCCGTCTACCCAAAAGCAACTCGAGTTGCACTCACCAGCACCACATCAGTGGTTTCGCTAGCACGAACTCCCGTCGAACCTCATTGCCGTCGACCGTTTTCGACCACCTTTCCGCAGTTCGCGAAGAAGCTTAAGGTCAAGATGCGTATGTAGGCATCGACTTTCTCTCACTTGTCGTCGTCGAACTGTATGCTGACGTCGACGTTTGCCCTCCTCAGCTCCCAAAGGAAAGAAGCCCGAGGCCGAGAAGAAGATCCTTTTGGGTCGTCCCGGTAACAACTTGAAGGTATGTTCTTTCCCCCGCTCACCGTGCCGCTTGCCCTGACTTGATCCTCCAGATCGGTATCGTCGGTGTTCCCAACGTCGGAAAATCCAGTTTCTTCAACTTGCTGTCAAAGACACAGCTGTCTAACGCTGCCAACTTTCCTTATGCCACTATGTAAGCCTCCCTTTTGCGTTGCCGTGAAATACCGCTCACCGTCACTTTACCACAGCGACCCCGAGGAGGCACGAATCTTGGTACCTGATCCTCGTCACGACTGGCTCGTCGACCTGTACAAGCCCAAGTCAGCAATCGCCGCCTACCTGACCTGTATCGATATCGCCGGTCTTACCGCCGGAGCGTCTACTGGTGCCGGTCTCGGAAACGCATTCTTGTCGCACGTCCGAGCCGTCGACGGTATTTTCCAAATGGTTCGAGCATTCGATGACGCCGATGTTATCCACGTCGAAGGTGATGTCGACCCCACCCGTGACATGTCCATCATTCAAAACGAATTGCGTCTGAAGGACATTGAATGGGTGGAGAAGACTCTTGAGCAGATGAAGAAGACTGTGAGGAGTGCGGGATCGGTCAGTCTGGCAGACAAGGCCAAGAAGGAGGAGATGGCTACCGTCGAGAAGATCCTGCAGGTCCTGACAGAGGAGAAGAAGGATGTGCGAAAGCACAACTGGACGAACAAGGAGGTGAGCATTGTTTTCTTTCATCTGTGCTTCGCATTCGTCAGCTCCACCCTGCCCGGTGCCAAGAATATATGATGAGAAAGAGCACCAATGCTCGATTTAACCCAGCTCTTTGACGCAGTGGAGTAACGCCCACAACTAATTTCCAGAATGAGATCAAGGTATACCCTCTGACTTTTGTTGTGACCGGGCACTGAGTGGCAGCTGGCCGATGCGTTCTCCTTCCGTGTAATGTTGGGCGGTAGCTGACTCTTTGATTTCGTGATCCGGCAGGTCGAAGTCGTCAACAACTTGCAGCTTTTGACCGCCAAGCCCGTCACCTACCTTGTTAACCTGTCAGAACGTGATTACATTCGAAAGAAGAACAAGTGGCTACCAAAGATCAAGCAGTGGATCGACGAGAACAACGCCGGAGATCTGTTGATTCCGTTCAGTGTCACCTTTGAGCAGCGTCTGGCCGACTTGGAGAGCGAAGAGGCAATCAAGGAGGAGGAGAAGAAAGCCGGCGCCACCTCTGCCTTGGGCAAAATTACGACCGCCGGTTACGCTAGCTTGCACTTGATCCGATACTTTACCTCTGGGCCCGACGAGGTTCGAGCCTGGACTCTGCGTGAAGGCACCGATGCCCCGAACGCTGGTGGTATCATCCACTCGGATTTCAAGAACAAGTTTATCTGTGCTGAAGTCATGGCATTCGACGATTTGAAGGAGCATGGATCGGAAGCGGCCGTCAAGGCTGCCGGTAAATACAGGCAACAGGGCAAGACGTACATCGTCAATGATGCGGATATCATGTACTTCAAGTTTGGTCAATAGAGAACGAACAATGTAGCGTTATGCACGGCTTGGTCTATGGAATTGTAGCTGTGTCAATGGAGAATCATGGACAAGAATTCATGTCAAACGAAGTAGTTCAACTGTTGCAGTATTTGACAATGCCAGACTGTCGCGATTGCCATTCTGTGTCCGACAACTAGACCAGACCCAATCGCCACGAAAAGTCGCTGTGAAAGAAGGTGAACTTTGGGGAATCGAAGAGATCGGTATCGTCTTCCCGTGCGCTACGGCCGGAAGATGATGTAAGCCAGAGCGAGGAGGTGGATCCTGATGACAATGAGACGCTGCGTAACGGGCGGCTGATTGTTGCTAATTAACTAGAGCATGTCCTTCTTGTGTACGATCATATAACGCCCCTGGGAATCTTCATTCAGTCCACAAGCTAGGAAATCTTGCATTATGAGACCACACACGATCCCGCCAAAATCTGCCCCAACAGATTCTGAGGAACGATTGTTCATTCGCTAATTGCTATCGCCTCCAATTGTCTGGAACAGCACAACGTGGCGGCCCCGATTGGACTGAAGCGGGCGCACCAGAAATGACACATACAGTGTACTCGCAGCCACCAAGAAACGCAAAGAAAGAAAGGATTCAAGAGGTGCGAGCGAGTTTCCATCCGCCGAACCAGGCAGGAAAATCATTCGCTTGCTTTCGCTCGAGACGCACGCTAGGATGTCCCCGTCATCCCTTCCTCTGGGACCGTCCCCGTCCTTTGGCATCGTTTGTTTGCCACGATATAGTTTGTTTCGTTTGCGTTGTAGTATGCTTGCTTGTATCCAACCATTTCATCCAAGTGTCTTTATTGCCGGATAACTATCTCGTCGGGCATCACAGCCACCCACCAGTCCTGATCAAGACCACGAGACGCGAAATCCTCCATCAATCAACGCCTCTTACCGGGACACCACATTTGGACGGATGGACCATTAGGGCACTGCGCCATCACCTCCCTCCCGCTCCAAACGCTCTACGGATTGGCCTTATCATGGCGTATCGCGAACCCGGTCATGATCGGGCGCAGCAGGAACGTCGACCGTCGGGTCCGTTTCCTGTTCTTTCTTCCGCGCACATCCAACCGCAGCGGACGATGGACGACGTGAGACGCATGGCGAATCATGATACCGGACGAGAAAGGGATGCCTGGAGACAGGGTAGACCGCAGCAGCAGCAGCAGCAAGAAGACGATAGGCGATATGACGATTACCCCCGGAACCCGGAGACGGTCGAGTGGCTTCGTAGGACACAGGGTCGAGAAACGGAGAGAGACAGAGAAGTCTACATGCTCGAACGAGAACGAGATCTTCGTGAACGGGAGAAACAACGAGATGCATGGTATCGACACGGCACGGCTGGGGGAAACGGAACGACGGGCGCGGCTGCTGCACCGTATGAAGGCAAGGAACGACATTTACCGCGACCGCAACCTTCGCCACCTGCTTATGTGCCCAGTCAGGGCGTGCCGGATCATCCTGGTGCTTCGAGTGCGGGCAGGTCGCGTCGACTTGAACGGGAGCGAGAAGAATGGGAAAGGGAGCGGGCGAGGGCGTATCATGACGATGAATATGCGAGGTCAGTCGACGCGGGTCGCCATCGACCGGAAGAGGTCGAGTACCAGAGAGTCATTGCGGATGTGAGTCTTGGGACATTGCCTTTGATATGAAGCCAGCAATTAACACATAACAACCGCTTCTAGCCTCGTGCACTTCCACCGGTCGCAGGATACGCTGTGATCCCGTCTTCCTCGGCGGCTCCTGCTCGAGGGACAGTTTCGCCTACGGCCTACACCACCAGTCTCCGCAGACCAAGCTACGACTATCCGCGACCATCGGAAGACGCAAGTGCATACCCGTACTATCCGTCCCCGGCGTCGACACAGCGCGAACTGAACTTTATGCGCGATTCTCAGCCTACGGGATCAGGATACCCTCCGAGAACCTCACAGCATCGAGTGAGCGGTCCGCAAAACTTGCCTCCAGGTAGTGAAGATCGACCGCTCGACCCGCATCATTACTCGACGACGGATTATCATCGTCTCTCGGGACACGCGTACAATCCTCCTTCACCGCAATCCGTGTCTGCGAGACTCGATCCTCGGCAATCCGCATACGAGCACGTCGCGCATGATCTTGCCGGGGTCGAGAGGCAACGAGAGATTGAAGCGATGGAGAAACAACGTCGATCCGCTCATCAGCCCGGAATGGAGCACAGGGCGAGTGTCGGGATCGGGGCGACTCCGGTCGCGATTAATGTCGCCCCGGGGCTTCCTACACGTGCTCCGAGCGCTCAAGCAGCCGTTGGACCCGTCACTCGGTCTCCCGGTTCACATGCGGGTTTCAACTATCCCCCTCAATACGTCCATCCCGAGGCTGGTTACGCTGCTTCCTACGACCCAGCGAGGTTCTACCCTTCGCCCGCGAATCAGCCGGTCCTAACACTTACACATCAACAAGCTCTTGCGGAGCGGGAGGAGCGGGAAATCGCCAAGTATAATCACTGGCAGAATCAGAAACGCGCGCGATTGGAGGAGCTTATGGAGCAGGAGAGGCAGAGACGAGCTCGAGCGGCCGCACGACAAGCCACGGTCGTTGGCAACTCCGATACTTTGTCCCTCTCGGCGAGAAACGGAGGCGATCTCTTGGCGCCCGACTCGGCCTTGCCTTCGCGATCACACACTCCGGTCGAGGTAGGCGGTGTCGGTAGTCTTCGCCGTCAGCTCAAAGCGCAACACAAGTCGGCTGCTCGAGCGCGCAAGGAGCGCAAGGAAGAGGCCGCGGCTGCAGCGGCTGTCCGTGCTCGGGAGCGGACATCAAATGTGGGGAGTAGATACGCGAGTCCTCACAACAAGGTCGATGAGCTCGACGATGAATTGATGGATCTCGCGGGTGAAGACGAATCCGTGTACCCACCGAATGTGGGGAACGCCAGTGTTTCGGAACCCGCAGACAATGCAAACGTCGACCCAACCCCGAACGGCAAGCGATCGAAACGCAAGGATCGACCCAAGATCCTGACCGAGACCGAGCTCCCGCAGGAAGATTGGCCCACTAAAGGTCTACGCAACAAGGACGGTTCGTTTCGAAAGAAACCGGGCCCTCCGAAAGGCGTCAAGAAAGGTGCGGCACTCGGAAAACCCGGATTGGCAGGAGGTAGCGCTGTGGTGGAAAGTACATCTTCGGAGATGCCTCCAGCCTCGGACCAGATTCATTATGGCGCCTCGATTGGCGACGAACTACATGGCGCACAGGTAGCCGCCCCTGCACCAAGCAAGCGACGAAAGTTGAACGGTAAAGTCAAAGCGGGGGACCCCAGCGACATCGCTTCTAATAAGCAGAGTAGTCCATATGAAGAGCTGTCGGCTATGCGCCCCGCGGATGTGAACACTGAACTTGTGGACATGCTCGATGACGGATCGCCGTCCGATACTATGCACCGACCAGAGTCGACAAGCATCTACTCGACCGAGGACCCGCTGGCACGCTCGTTGTCAACTATCGAGCAATCTCGTAGACTGTTACAAGATCTCAACTCGAGGCCGGACAGCCAACAGCCAGAGATACAGATGAGAACGAAAAAGACGGGGAAGAAGACACGGGACCGTGATGGATCTGGGAGCAATTTCAACCAAACAGAATCTCCACGTGCTCTGTCCACAGACCCCAGAGGGGATTTTCAAGGTGGCATACCGGGGAAGAGTGAAGTCCCGCCTCACTCGTCGTTCGTGCATGATCGCTCTTATGAAGACGACGTTCAAGAGCGACCCTGGGAACAGCCGCTACAAGTTCAAGCTGCCCTTGTGCCCCAACCTCAAAGCCGATATGACATGTTGCCCCTGCATGAGCCGCATGTTGTACCGCACGCGGGATCTCATATGGTTTCTCGGCTGTCGTCACCAGCTCAGCCGACGTTTGAGGATATGTATGGTGTCGACGAGGTAGACGAGATGTCTCCTCCCCCAGGCGAGCTCATGAACAACGCCGTGGCGAGAAGGAGGCACTTGACCGTGGAAGCGATGCAGGCATTGATTTGGCAAGATCTGGCTTGCAACCAGATTCCCACAGTAAGCCGAGACCGAACGCTGGTATGGCTTCTTCCGCTGACAACCGTTCACTCCCAGGTCGCACGCTATGTAGGACAGGTCATCACGGCTCGACAAGACAATGCCCGCAAGATAGCCGATGCTATAGCCAGACAAGTCAAAAAGATTCAAGTGAAGCCCCCTCCAACGAACACTGCTATTCGCCAAAAAGCTCGGCTGGCTGCCAAGGCAGTGCGTTACCCTGACGTTCAGTATCGTTTGTTGTGAGACTCATGCGTCCTTTATCTTTTACAGGCTACTGCATACTGGAAAAAGGCCGAAAAGGAAGAGGTCGAACTTAGGAAAAAGGCTGAGCGGGAGGCTCTGGACAGAGCTCGAATTGAGGAAGCTGAACGTGAAAGGCAACGTGCAGCGAAAAGATTGCAATTCCTGCTGGACAGCGGAGAAACCTACAGCAAGCTGATGATGAAGAAGATCAAGAGTAAGCGATGACATTGATAAAATCCGACCTGTGCTGACGCCTTGACTACAGCTGACGAGGCCATGGAGGAAGGTGGGGAAATGACTGCAGACGGCGGGATTAAAAAGGATACTTCTGGTGATTCCGACGAGGATATCGGCGACGAAGAAGACGTGGACTTCGACATGGAAGCGCCAGGTATGCTCATTCACGTCGTGGTTCCGTTCGAGCCACCATTTTTACTCATTCCCTCTGGCCACAAAGACGATCCAGATATGTCGGACGAAGAACTGAAGAAGCGTGCGGCTGCTCGTGCTAGAGCGATCATGGCGCGGAAGAAGCGAGAAGCCGCCGACTTTGACGAAGAGGTTGCTGGAGAGCGATCCGGTAACGGAAATATCACAGGTGGGATGGAGTCACGATGTGAAGCAAAGGATCAAGCTCACATCACTTTGCCCTTGACAGTCTCGACGGCAGCGCTGGATTTCCAGAATCCTTTGGGCGCTGGTGTCGGCGTCATGGTTACGCAACCGGCCATGCTGCAAGCTCAGCTCAAAGACTATCAAATGCGAGGTTTATCCTGGCTGGCACATCTTTATGAGTCCGGTATCAACGGTATTTTGGCGGACGAAATGGGTTTGGGAAAGGTCAGTGGCATCCATCATCTGCGCCGCCCTCGTTTCTGGCAGTGAACACTAACCCTGATGAATCCTGCAGACCATCCAATCAATCTCACTTTTGGCTTGGTTAGCCGAGACACATAATATATGGGGTCCCTTCTTGGTCGTTGCCCCTACATCAACGGTTCACAACTGGCAAGCCGAACTTACGAGGTTCGTGCCGCGACTAAAGGTGTTACCACATTGGGGTACCCCGGCCGATCGTGAGATCATCCGACGACAGTGGACCCGACCTTCAGTGACCTTCACTGAGGATGCGCCCTTTCACATTGTGGTGACAAGTTATGATATGGTGCGTTCTTGCCCATACTTGACGAAAAGCGTGCTTATTTGCGCTTGCCTCTAGGTCAATGTCGACACGCAATACTTCAAGAAGGTCCGATGGCAGTACATGATACTGGATGAAGCGCAAGCTGTCAAGAACGCTGGCACGCAGCGGTGGACCAACCTCCTCAGTTTGAAGAGCCGAAATCGCTTACTATTGACTGGTACCCCTATTCAGAACAATATGGGAGGTACGTTTGGCTGTGGCACTCGCGTGACTTCCCTCGGCTGACGTGGTTGCTCCCGGAAAGAACTTTGGGCTTTATTGCACTTCATTATGCCCGACCTTTTTACTTCCCTGCAGGACTTTACCCAATGGTTTTCAAGGGGTATCGAAGATGGCACTGGTCGTAAAAACGACATGCTGCAAGCCCAACAGCTTAGGCGGCTGCACGACGTTCTGCGCCCTTTCATGCTCCGTCGAGTGAAACGAAATGTGCAGAGCGAACTTGGTGAAAAGATCGAGAAGGATATACTGGTCAACCTGAGCCCGCGCCAGCACATAATGTACAGGGCCTTGCGCTCCAATGCATCGATCAAGGCGATTCTCGATCAAGCCAAAGAAAATTCCGACACCTCGACCAAGAGGAATGCCCTTATGAATGTCGTGATGCAATTCAGGAAGGTTAGCAGTCTGCGCGACGCTCTTATATTTCGGAGCTGATCAATCGGATTTACACCCAGGTCTGTAATCATCCCGAATTGTTCGAGCGCGCCGACGTCGTTGCACCGCTCTCTTTCAGTACATTCAGCTCCAGCGGCGATTTGATTCGCGAGCAGTCGCTATACCTTCCCGACTCATGCAGGAACCCGATTCAGGTTCACCTTCCCCGCATTGTGTGGGAGGAAGGTGGAGTGGTCACGCGGCCGATGGAGGGAAGCAGGGCAGGATTCGATACCAAATATATGTATAACCTGATGAATATTTGGTCGCCTGATAACATGGTCAAGTCGTTGGAGGAGAATGGTAAGCTTCGTTTGCTATCATCCCTTCGCCAGCTGCTGAAATGTGGTTATCGAAGATTCCGCGTTTGGATTCCTAGCCATTACCCAGGACTCGGTTAGCGATCTCAGCAGGAAAGCCCGAGAACCAGCGATTGTTCAGTTGATGAGATCTGACATGGAGGCCCTTGAGCAGCGCAATCCTGCATCTGAAACGTGAGTTGCGCGTAAACACCGTTCTGGCTGCTCTTAATCAAGTAACACTTGATCGAACAGGTCATCGGTATCACCATTCCTAATCGAGACCAAATTGCGGAAACGGTTGCTGGTTGATTTGGATATACCTCCTCATCAAATCGCTTGGCAAATGTGGAAGCGGTCCTATCTAAGTCGAACAGATGCTAGATTCACGCTAGAAGAAGTCGTCGCGCCTCTGATCCGGGCTGAATGCTCCAGTCGATCTTTCAACGTTATGCAGCAAGACCTCAAAGACCCGCTTCTCGACAAGCTCGCTTTATACGGTTTACCTCTTGTGTCGGCGGATGATCCTGCTTTGATGGCAAAAGTTCGCTCAGCTCTCCCTGATCTGCCGCCCGCAGGCCTCTTGCGAAACAGTCCGGAAGATCAACAACCGGTCGCCGCCATGCGATTCCCGAGCATGAAGCGTCTGATTTTCGACTCAGCCAAGCTGGCTCGGCTCGACAGCCTTTTGCGTGAATTGAAGGCGGACGGCCACCGAGTTCTCATTTACTTCCAGATGACAAAGATGATGTCCATCTTTGAGGAATATCTTGTCTACCGGCAGCACCGGTACCTACGGTTAGACGGAGCCACACCAATCGCCGACCGAAGAGATATGGTGAATGCATGGCAAACCAAGTGAGTGTCTCGGCTTTTCGGTTCATAACGCTTCCTAACATGTTTTGGTTCAGCCCGGACATCTTTATCTTCATGCTCAGTACGCGAGCAGGCGGTCTTGGTATCAACTTGACAGCTGCCGATACTGTCATCTTCTACGAACACGACTGGAATCCGTCCAACGATGCACAAGCCATGGATCGAGCGCATCGGGTCGGACAGACACGCCAGGTGACTGTTTATAGGTTGGTCTGCCGCGGTACTGTCGATGAACGGATGTTGCAGCTAGCACGGAACAAGAAGGACGTTCAGGACATTGTCGTTGGCAACAAGTCACTCGACGAAATCAACGCTCAAAAGGAGATTGCATCGTTACTCTTGGATGACGAGGAAGACGCGGTCGACCCTCCCGCCACATTTGGTAACCGATCCGCAGGTTTCGGTTCCACCTTTGCCAGTAGCGCTCTGGCAGAAGCAGACGACGAGGATGGTTTCTTTTCCAACAAGAAAACGGGAGACGA
Organism: Naganishia vishniacii ANT03-052; assembly: GCA_015708705.1. Taxonomy (NCBI): domain Eukaryota; kingdom Fungi; phylum Basidiomycota; class Tremellomycetes; order Filobasidiales; family Filobasidiaceae; genus Naganishia; species Naganishia vishniacii. The sequence goes on along the minus strand of MU158395.1, from coordinate 1,017,845 downwards.
TGAAGGCGGAGATGGCGGAGGCGGGAAGGCTAAACCCAAATCGAAACGGAAAGCTGATGGGGAGGAAGACGGTGAAAGTAGTAAACGATCTCCCAAGAAGCGCGCCCCTCGGCCAGTTGCTGAAGGGGACGCTCCCAAGTCGAAAAAGGCTAAGAAGCCTTCAGCACCAAAGTCGGTACCATCGAGCAAAATACACAGTAAGGCCGGCACCCCAGAACAGCGAGCCGATGTACCCGAATTGTAGAGCATAACAGTTCTTGCGGCCGGCCCGAGGAACCTTGTTAGTATGATGGCAACAATGCCGTCGCTATGCTAGATTACATGTATCATGCGAGTTCATACGACTCTCACGGTCCAGAACAAGTCGAAGGCGAGGTTGGCATTGCGATCACGCTCCTCCGGTTTGACCAAGTGAGCCTGAACATCCAACAGTTCATTAACTTCAGTCAACCACATCGCTCTCCATGATTGAGGGGAATGACTTGAAATGCGGTATCAGTTGCCGATTTGCATGAGCTACTGCATGCATGCTTACCAGAAGAAGATATCCTGACCTTCTTTCGCCGCGGCGACATCCCTTTGCGTGGGTTGGTACATGCCTTTCTGTATACCAAATATGACACTGCCTGGCTGCTTCTTGAGCATGTTCCAAAGACGTCTGGCTAGTTGGACCTGTCGGTCTTTGGAATACAAGTGGAACAGGGCGAAAGCGGAGATGGCTCGGACATTGTCGATTCCGAGCCCTGGCCGTCGGTTTGCGAGGTCTGCTGCATCCAGCAAATCATAGGTTATGAAACGTATCCGCGTATGTGCCTCGTCTTTAAACTGCTGCCATCCCAACTTGACCCATTCTGCGTTGGAACGTCGCGAAATCAGTTTTGCCACTGCGTAGAACTGCTTCTGGAGTCATGCTTCGTCGAGTAAAGATGACACCTACGTGGATTAGCATCGATGGCCACGACTTGTTCTGGAGGCCAGCCATCTTGGACCAATTTTCTTGCATCGATACCCGCTGCGAAGAATAGGGATCGAGGGCACAGAGCGTTGCACTCAGCAGACTTGCAACGAAAAGATCATTGGCCCACGTACTAAAACACCCCACGTCCAAGTATACACAGTCAGGATGGCAAGCGAGCAACGGGAAGAGTTCCGGATACCATCTCTGAACCTTTGCCCTGTTGTGAATGGCCGCGCTTCAGCAGAGTTTTCTTCGCTGCAGGTCTTACCCTAAAATGCCAGCGGGACCACAGCTCTCACTTGTGTTCCAACTGATATGCGGCTTCTGACATCCCCTAGCGTTGAATCCCAGAGGAACACCAATTGAGGAACAGGTGAAAGAACCTATGCAGGGAAGATTTCGTTGATGATTGAGCAGCGTAGTGCGGTGCCTCGCGTGAATTCGCATAGTCGAAGAGCTATTCAAGGCGAGCGCACGTCGAGCTGGAAGAGGAACGCGGATGCAAACATCTGAAACACTCGCGCATAGTTGATCAACCGCGATTGGTGGATATAGCAAAGACGCAGATAAATCGCTCCTAAACTTGTGGTGTCCTCGCCAACTATACCAGGTGGGTCAAGGGAGTCCAGACGGTGTTCTACAACGCCAAAAAGATGTGCCCCGAGCCGGATCGAACGGGCTTATGAAAGTGGGTCAGCGGTCGATCCGTCTTTTGGGAGCGCGCCCTGGGCTGCCGTAGGCAGTCTCCGAACAAGCCCCCATGGGGCTCTGTGGTAAGGGGCTCTGTGGTGTATGGCGTTGACAACAGGTCGGAAGGTGGGTTAAGTCGGCGATGATTATCACGGTTCAAACAGCTCTCTGGACAAGTGGCCGCAAAACAAGGACACAGCAAAAAGGAAATCCCTCGAACCTGGATTGAACAGGTGACCGCGGCAGAACAGTTTCTCATCGATTACAATGCCGCGCTCTTCCAACTGAGCTATCGAGGGTGTTGATATTGGCCTGGTCTTATTTTTATATATTTCTCCCACGTGGCTCCGGCTATCCCACATGATGCATGTCTTCCGACGACGCACACGAGGGGCTTTATGACTCGCTGGCACGGCCATGCGTATGCACTGAGGCAGTGGGAGCAGAATCGGAGTCAGGCCTCCACACTGACCACCCAAGTGTTTTGGTAGTCTCGAAGGCACACCGTCGAACCAGGCCTTTCTTTTCATCTGATAGGTATCATACCTCTGAGTCCGAAAAAGAGCAGGCAGTCGCGAAACCCATTTCTCACGATTTCAAGGCGCTGGGTAACATCCGCCCACGGTCGCGACTGACTGTGGACTGGCAAAGTCGCAACTACAACATGCTCGGAGCAGGACAACTCAAGTTTGCATGTTGCATGTCAAGCACTCGCTCCCTGCGAGCATTCCCGTACACTGACGTCCGCAACGTTGCGATTGCCTCCTTTGAAACTTGTGCTCGCTCCTTCTCGGGCTTCTCACCCTCGCGTTGAAACCTATTTCTACCGTTCTGGGAGTCTACTAATCGTCGCAAAGAGGTCAGCCCCATCAGAGCTTGATTCAGGATGGCTGGGCCTAGCGAAGGCGCGGGCCTTGTCGACGACGCCGCTCGACGGACCTAGATCTTACTGACATGAAGATTACACGCCGCCGTACCCGCGACATCTATCACAGCGCCGCACGTCTGCGGACAAACTTCTACTGGCACTTACCTGACCCGCGTTTGCCCATGCGCAAGCGAGTCGCTTCAAGATGCCATGACCCCCTCTCTTGCCATGGCAAAGGATTCCCCTGTCTTTCCAGCGCACAACTTGACTCTGGCACTTCGCGCTCGCTCCGCTTCACACGTTCTCGCCGCTGCATTGACGCGCTCAGACTACTGGAGCGCTGTCTCGAATGCCTCGGAGACGGTAAACAAGGCAAAGTGGGGGACAGGGGAATCGGCAGGATCATAAGGGTTGTACAAAAAATGTGCCATGTCTAACATGTTGCCATTAAGCATATTGCCCTCCGTCGCGTAGGAAGTGCTTGCTGTTTGGCGCGAGGGGAGGGCTGGGATCAATCTACTTCGCCACTAGCCTTCCGGATTATCCTCCTCGTTCGGAAAATGGGATTTGGGTATGTTCTCGCTGTAAGTGCTGCTTGCAAGGTCGCTACGATAAGCTGCGACGCCCGCATAGGTGAGGTAGATTCGACCAGAGAGTATGTCGCCGCGCACTGTTTCAAGTCGCACACATCCCTACTCACTTTGAATCAACAGCCATTCCGGCCACGGGATCTGGCCAAAGCAAATATCGAGATGTTGGGCAGTATGGTTTTGTAGGGAGACGGACGAGGGCGAAGACACCGACGGACGGCCAAACTCGATGCCAACGACAGGAAGGGATGGGGGCGGAAGGCCCAAGCCGCCTCTTGGATGGTGCTAAGTCGTTGCCCATCGCAGCGTGGGCTTGCGGGGACATGCAATGTTTCAAGCTGATGTCACGATATGAATAATTTATGTGCAAATAAGGATTCAAGGACGCCGAGATGCAGGTGTTGCAAGGGTCAGTTGTCTGTACTGTTACGTCACGGTATATCTCTATATCTATAAAATCATACTACGGCTCTACTTCTCACCTACCTTTTCCGTGAAACGATGTATGTACGTCAAAGGAAACGCGAAGACTGGCGGATGAAGCCCGGCATGGGAGGATGGACTGGACGTGACTTTGTCATAGTTTAGGAGCGTGCGAAGTGAAGCAATCGCGGGGCGCGATCGTGGTCACTGAGCGCTTGAGCTCTGCATCGAATTCGCTCATTCTGTACCCTCCCACTAATTCAACAGCTGTACATGATATCGGACAAGCAGAATCACAGCGGAATTGACATGACAAGATCCGGATTACAGCAGCTTGAAGCACACAATTCGCAAATCTAAGCGTACAACGATGAAAGCGGCGTTTATAGCCAAAACCCAAAGACCACCATTCAAGCACATCTCGCACGGGTCCTGCCTCACTAGTTCCGTCCCTTGAGGTGTTTCTGCAAGAGACGAACGGCGACATCAGGCCAGAGCAAAAAGCATCGTGTAGGTTTGTAACTCACCTCTATCAACTCGATGATGTCAGCCTTGCGGGAAACCGAGTCCAGCGGAATGCGCTTGTCTTTGGCGAACTGCTTGAGCTGAGTAACCAGGAGCTAGGCAGGAATGGTCGTCGTAAAACCATTGTTATACGGCTCGTTTTGCACAGCGTACCTTGTTTGCCTTTCCGGTGGCGAAGAAATCCTCTGCCAGCGCAGGGTCAAAGTCTGTATCCTGGATGTGGAATGTCAGGATGCACGACAGAGCCGGGAAATGAGTGGTCTTACGTGCGCGGGACGTTTTGTAGCTCGAGTCGTCGTTGGGGGAGCATCGAGTACGCGAGAATCGGCTTCGACCTGTGCCTTGAATCCTTGCAAGAGATGACCTGCCACCTACGGGGGTATAACAAGCCAGTAAGAAAGAAGGCGAGAACGACAAGTATCGCTTCTGCATACACGATGAATACCATGAATCTCAGGCTTCGACTTGTCTTCAATCTTGGTTGGATCGAAACTTGGCTCATCAAAGGCGATAGATTGAAGCTTGGCGTAGAAGAATTCCAGTGCTGAGGAAGAGCAAGATGTGAGCTGGGCCTGACACGTCGTCTCCTCCAGGGAGACTCACCAGGATTAGGATACAGGGTGGACACATAAGTTGGGTTCGCGGTTTTTAGCCTTTTGATCAGCAACTTCATCGCATTCCGCTGGCCCTCAGTGCCTGGCAAAATGGATCAGATTGGCCGACATTCGCCCATGCCCGCAGTTACGTACATTGCAAAGGCTGATTAGGGACCTTTTCCGGTTTGGCTCTCATATCGTCAGCAAAGGGTAACGGTATCATGTGGAAACCGGGCGGATTGTCTTGACTGCCGTTCTCGGTAAAGGTTTCCTCCTATAGCGCAAGGTTGTCAACGGCTGTCACGAAGGCCTAGAATAAAACACACCTGTGGGATAAGGCATGCAAAGGTGGGTTGTCGGGACTTGTTAGTGACAACAAGAGCCAAGGCATGCTTCTTCTTGCGTGTACACACAGTCAGCAATGCTGAAAATGTTCGTGTACTTCCCGCAAATGCCTATGAAAGGGATGAGCGCTTGATGGCCGCCCCTCAAACCGGCCGAGCTTACCGTTTCATCCGGATACAGAAAGACAGAATGCTTGACATTCTGGTCGAAGCGAAGCGCATTTTCATTCTGAAAGCCAATGATTTTGATTTCTAGGGCCCGACCATCAGTTCTGGCCCCGGTGCGCAGTCAATGGACTTACGAGGATCCAGTCCGAGTGACTTGAACTCTTTGATCTCGGCATTCGTGAAAGTCACCTAAAGGACCCGTCAGCATCTGATACTGAACGAACGACCAGCAGCATCGCAGCTCACCCTGGTTCGAACAGGTTGTGTCATCTTGACTTTGTTCTTGTTATCCATCGAGTCGCCCATATCCACAAGACCCTTGCTGATTTTCACGTCTTCCTCCTGATCTCCGTGATCTTCACCGCGGTGCTTGGGCCCGCCGCCGGACCAGTAATTGTCCAGAATGTCAGTTGCGACATCACTCTTGCCAAAGTTGTAGGCATAACCGATTTCTGTTGGATCGAGCTTGACACCGGTAGTCTATGGGACGAGGCTATTAGTCACACTTGTTTCTGGTACCATGCGTTTGTGCTCACAGCTGCATTGTATTCCGTCTTTGTCTTGACTTCTCTCGCTACACGTCCAGTAAGATCGTATAGTCTATAGGTTGGCTTGGTCGCAGCGGAGATGAGAGAATACCTAGTGCAGAAGGCAGATGAGCAGATCGCTGGTATGAACAAGGTATTAAGTACTTACCCATGTACGCCAATCGTAACATCGCCGTCCTTTCCACCGATCTTTAGCGGAAGACTAAAGGCCACTCTTTTTTGGCCACTCTTGGTTCCTGACGTGTTCATCACATCTAGTAACTTGGCGAAACCGCTCGACGTTGCCAATGTTCCCGATTTCTCCCTGACTTCAATATTGTCGGGCTCGTCGTCGTCCTCTTCCTCCTTGTTACGTATAAGAATATCCTGTCAATGCCGATGAAATAAGCCCCTGCCGCTCGTCGTTAGTCCAGGGGTTAGTACGTACATTCCAATAGTAATCCTGATCGAATTCTTCATTTGGCTTGTTGACAAAGTAGGGGTCTACCGACACCCCAAGACTGTTCAAATCCTGCGAGAGAAACTCAATCAGTGTAAGAAAAGGGCACTCTGGGAGTCTGACTTACGAGGAAACGAGTTCTAGCTGGGGCTCGAGGGTCCATTCCTCGATCTGCATTCGCGTCAACCCTCTCTGGCCTGTCGTTGTTGCTTATGAGAAAGACCCGTTTTGTGCCATTCAGCTTGGTACCGCTGAAAGCGCTTGTTAGTAACTGGCAGATGGCCTCGTTTGTACGCCACTCACGCATCTCGGAAGACGTGATTGCAGCATTCGAATACATCCGCCAAATCCAGACTCTCTTCTGGGTCGATTGATTTGAAAGTTTGACTGAGGATCTCGGGTTGCGCACGCTCTGTTTCATCTTTGGACTGTTCCCCGAGTTCAGTATTGGCGTCTGTTTATAGTGCTGCGGATCAGCAGGCGTATCCTGGAGAGAAAGGAGGAATACTCGCTTTCCACCAGTGATCTCACCCGCTTGATCTCTTCTGCATTGACTTGCCTCAAAGGCTGATAAAGTACGGTTCCACGCCGGAACATCTCGGATCGTTCGCCATTCGCCAGTGTGGGAGGTAGAGTATCGGGCTAAGGATCGTCGTTAGCTTGGGCCCAATGGGAGCCCTTGGGTACTCACGTCGACATTGTAGAACAGGACTCCAACGCTATCCTGCGGTGCAGCTAAAGCCTTTGCTCTTTCGACCCGATGCACCACTTCAAGGGCGATATGTAACGGCGATTTACCTTTTCCACTGAGCTTCAATGCCAGATCTGTGTCCTGGAACATGTTGAATTGATCATCCTTGAACAGTTCATCCGGCAGAGGCTCTTGCATGCTCGCTGATGCATCGATGCAGAACAGAACATGATCCTTGGCAACAATTCGAAACTGTAAGCGGAGATAATCAGTACTAGATAAGTGCTTATGGACGACCCTCCTACCTGATTCTCATCAAGGTCATCATCGTCTTCGGTGAAATCTGTCCATTCGTTCAGAGGGTTTGAGGTGGTTGCCTTGCCTGAAAACTGTGATGGATGAAACGAAACCCCCTGGGATTTGGATTGCGACATTATCAGGGGTGACAGCACACCAAGCTAGATGCGTTGAGTGAGGGCTCTCAAAAGCCAGATGACAACGGGACTGCAACAGTCTATACCACAGAACAATTCGAGCGAGTCTCGCAACAGCTCTCGCAACCCGACGTTTGCGAACCAGGATCGCCTCCACATACTCTGAGGGACAGTCTCGACAAAGTAAACAGCGAGCCTGGTAAACCCAATCTAGAGTTGAATCTTGCGCATTGTCAACGATGCCGTAGTTGAATGGTACGGTCTAATGGTCTAGTGAGATCATCGTTCGTTGAAAGGCAAGAACAAACGGACGGGATCTCATCCGTTCGTCACAACCATGAACACCATCGTCAGGTCGGCCATTTTGAGAATCCTTTTATATTTTATATACGTATACCTCCCCTGCAATGGGATTCCGTCAAGATACAAAGCAAGAGAAGACACGACAACCGGGAGGTATACGCCGAGACCAACGCGCGAACTCTATCCTTACTATTCGCAAGCCCTTTAAAGCTTGTCATAGTACTGGTCGAAAGTGGGGATTTCGGGCTGAAGGGGAGATGCTAAAGGTTAGCAGGGCACGAATCGACAAACTGGATCTGCGACTTACCTTGAGACCCTTCCTGACTCGGATAGCCTTGACGAGGGTCTCCAACTTGGAGTCCTTCTCGACAGGGGTACCGTTCATCAACGCCCAGTGATCGAAGACGGATTGAGGGAAGGCCTGACCACCGGTGGCAGCTCGGAGATCAGCGTTGAAACCGAAGGACTCGGAAACGGGCAAGTATGCCTTCATGGTGTACATGGGGGTACCAATTCGCTGTTCAGACGAGAAGACGTGACCTCGTCGGACGTTCAAACACGAGTAGACACCACCTTGAGCAGTTTCAGGGCACTGGATTTCAACCAAGAACATGGGTTCTTGCAAACCAGGGGTAGCCAAGAGCTGGGCGGCGAGACAGACTCGTCGGGTGGTGGGCATAATCTGACCGGTACCTCGATGGATGGAATCGGTGTGAAGGGTGACATCCATGATGTTGAATCGAATACCTCGCATGTTCTCTTCGGCGCAAGCTCCTTCCTTACTAGCCCACTGGAAACCGGCGACACAAGAGTCCTTGATTTCGTTGAGGTATTGGACGGCCTTGGTGGTGTCGACCAGCAAGTTGGGACCGGTGGTTTCGGGACCGAAACACCAGATCTTTCGGGCTTCCGTAACATCCCATCCGAATTCATCGGCCATCAATCGAGCTCGGATCTTGAAGTCGTCTCGGGGAGCGACCTTGCCATTCTCAATGGCCTTAGAGAGCTCCTCGTCCATGGGCACAGCGTCCATCCAGATTCGGTTGTGCTTGTTCTGGGACTTGGACAGGGCAGTCATGGAGGACTGGGCCTGGACAGTCTCCTTGTAACCGACGACGGGGTCGGACCTCTTCAAGGGGATACCAGCGTGGTCGTTTTCGAGATCATTCAAGCAGATTTCCAAGTGCAATTCACCGGCACCGGCGACAATCATCTCTCCGGTGTCAGAAGTGTAAGACTTGACACATGGGTCAGACTTAGACAATCGCTTCAAACCTTCGACCAACTTGGGCAAATCGGCAGGGTTCTTGCACTCCACGGCGACCTGGACGACAGGGGAGACGGAGAACTTCATAACTCGCATGTTGTGGGCGGTCTCGGAGGTGGTCAAGGTACCAGACTTGAGCAAGAACTGATCGACACCGACCAAACCGACAATGTTACCGGCAGGTACGTCCTCGATGGGTTCGACGTATCGTCCCATCATCAAGACAGTCCGCTGAATAGGCTTAGTGAACTGGTCTTCCTTCTTACCGGGAACGAAGTTGGGACCCTGAATTCGGACCTTGGGCCCGGCCTTGGCAGTACCGGAGAAGACTCGACCGAAAGCGTAGAATCGACCCTTGTCGGAGGTGGGAACCATCTTGGAGATGTACACCATCAAGGGACCCTTTGGGTCACAGTCACGGATACCGATGGCAGACTCGTCGTCCATGGGACCTTCGTACAAGGTCTCGACTCGGTATCGCTGAGCGGTGGCGGGCGAAGGCAGGCTGATGACAATCATTTCCAGGAGAGCCTCACCGGCGGGCAAGAACTTTCGCATCACAGTCTTCAACAAGATCTTACCCTCCTGGTCGACTTCGTCCTGGGAAAGCTTGACTTCGAGCTTTTCCAACAGCTTGGGGATCTCGTCCTTCTTGAAATCCATGATGGCGGCGAACACTCGGAAGATGGGGTCCAAAACGAACGAGTTGAAGGCTCGCTCCAAAGGCTTGCCATCAGCGTCGGTGGCCTTGGTGGTCCACTTCTTGGTCTTGGGGTTGAAGAAGTTGTCTCCCCAAAGCTTGGGCATCAACTTGACCTTGTCAACACCGAACTTCTTGGAGTATCGACCAGCGAACTGTCGCAAGGTGAAGGCCCAACCGTGCAAACCGGAAGCGAAAGCAACGGTACCCTGGTCGGGGTAAACCTGAACGTCACCGAGGGCGGGGTCAGCGTAGGTGGAGACGATAACGTTGACGGATTCGATAGTTCGGCAGAAAGTCTGGTACAAGTCTTCCTTGGAGATTTGCAATTCCAACAAAGCTCGGTCGATCTTGTTGACACACAAGACGGGCTTGACTCGCTCGGTCAAAGACTGTCGCAAGACGGTCTCGGTCTGGACACAGACACCTTCGATACAGTCGACGACGACCAAGGCACTACGAGATAGCTGTCAGCTTCTGACCCACAGCATGACCCACCATGGGTACTTACCCGTCAGTGACTCGCAAAGCGGCGGTGACTTCAGAAGAGAAATCGACGTGACCGGGGGAATCGATCAAGTTGATCAAGAACTCGTTTCCGTCAGTCTTCTGACTGATGTCGGCGACATCCTCCTTGCCGAGCTGGAAGTACATGGAAACGGCAGTAGACTTGATGGTGATACCTCGCTCCTTTTCGTCATCTCGAGTGTCGGTGAATCGCATGTCACCGGCCTTGGAACCAGCGATAATACCGGCCTTGGAGATCTGAAAAAAATGCCAGACATCGTCAGCGACCAGCTCCGGCCCAGAGATGCAACGCTATTCACTTACCAACGAATCGGTAAGGGTGGACTTTCCGTGATCGACGTGGGCAATAACCGACATGTTTCTGAATAGGGCAAACCAGTAAGCAACCGCCCTGAGCTGATGGGCTGAAAATATCGACTTACCGGATGTTGGTGGGTCGGTCCATAAGACCTCGGATTTCGTCAACAGTGAAGCTAGATGGAGAAAGAGATCATGTCAATGATTGCTCGCCTGACGCTAAATCCTTTCCCTATGATGCCATCGATGGGGCACGCAGACAAGCAATTCAAAGCGGTTGTCGCCGATCTGCCGGCCCCTCGATGATCTAGCTACGTCGATTCCACAACTTCAAGAGGAACATGCACTTACTTAACCATTTTGAACCTTTTCTTTTACTACTCGTCGACAAAAACTAAACGGGGTTGTCCTGGGACTTTTGATGAATGGGTGATGAGGAGGAGAAACGAAGGATGTGTCAATCTCTTCGTGTGAAGGAGGTTGCAAGAAGATCTCAGCGGGCGATCGGTGGCAACATCACAACTATACAAAGGGTCTTATAGAATGCATCCCCAGGGAATGGCATGGACGATGGTGGAGACAGCGTCGTCGGGATTGCAAAGCGATTGCAACGAGGCGACCTGCGCGCGTGACGAAGCGGAAAATTGTTCAGCAGGCGCTAGCGGGTTTTCTGATGCGAAGCGAGTTCTCACAGTGGGCAGCGCGACCTTGCGCTTTTCTTGTATCAGCAGCTGTTTCAGTTTCGGTCGGGCGGGTTGTGACGTCCTGGCGACCTTATGTTTGCCTCTTGCTACATCTTGAAGGTCTTCCTTAGGAAATGATCTCTGCACACGTGGCTTCCAACCTGCCACTGGAAGATTGGGGGAGGCTGACGCATCTGAGAAGTTTTGTCGAAATTGCATTGGCGAAGTGCATCGTCATTGAAAGGTCTCCCGCTTCCCTTCGCGCGCAACAACCGCTCTCTTCCAGCCATGACATGTTCACTGCGCGAGCTGAGCGATTGTGCGAGTTGACCAGATCCTCGCAGCACACGTAGCAGGAGAGAATCCAAGCCTGATTAGACGAGCTATTGTATGTATACCTTCCAGTCGAAAAACACTCGGAATTCCGCCCATAAATATTCCCGTTTCCCGATTGTCATACAGCAATTGAAATAGACCTTACTCCGCATACCGATGATCTGCCAGCCCAATCGTAATCGATCACGGTTGGTCCAGCACTCAGGCGAGTAGGTTGCCAACCGCGAGTTTTCTTGTCGGCTTCCGCCGAGAAGGCCACAAAAGCTTGGCCAACCGAAGCTCTTCGGGGCTAGTGGGCTGTTGACTCGGTGTCGACATCTGTTGACAAGCTGTGCGTGAAGCCGATGTCTGGGAGTGGGATACGAGAGATCCATGGATATCGCTCAACGACGCGCGCAAGGCCTCAAGATAAAGATACCCTTTTCCCGCAGTTTTCTGGCGGGTTGCGTCAGGGTACCGAATCCAGGGCCACGGGGAGGCGTCGTGGAGTGAAGCCATGTTTATGCATGTTGCTCGCCGGTACGTTGTGGCAACGGACATCTCTGTTACATGAAACACCCATTAGCTCGGCGGCTACGCATCGCGATAGATATGCCTTACCTTACTCCCCGACCTGCCGCTCGGCGGTTAGAGGCATCGGAGACACTTGATCCACTGGGAAAGATACATTCTCCACAAGTTTCGATATCTCGTCGAAGCGTTCTTGCAGCGAGTTGACAATGGCCTGAAGCTGAGGGGTCTTAGCGTTCAACGTGGAGATTGTATCTCCCGCGGCGAAAAGCTGTGATCGGACTTCACGTCAGTCTCGGTGCCACGAGCTCGACCGGAAGCTGCAAAATGCGTACCTGGTGATGGTGGTTGTAGACCAGAGCATGTCGGGAAGAGTTCAAGTTCTTGACATCTATTGTTGCCAATGATAAGTTATTAGCAGCTCATTCCTTCACGATACCCTGGATACTTGCCTGTGCTAAGCATTGTCGACTCTCTCAGCAGTTGCGGCAGCGAAGCTGTTGATATCAGATGTTGATAGTACCTCTGAGGGGAAAAAGCAGGCGAATCTGCGCGATATACGAGTCAGCGTCCGTTTCGGCACTTGTACAGTATATCTTACCTGGATCGAGAGGGTCTCCTTCGACCTGCTGTCGACATTCTTCTTTATCCACAGCGGAACCTCCTGCTTCCAAGTCTCCTTTCTTCCCCTGCAAGCCGTAATGAGCTCGCAAATTCTCTCGGTTTTGCGCCCGCCGGCTCTCCCTCTCTGCCAAGTCTGTGACGATGTTTGGAGTAGATATCCGAGACCTTGCTGATGAAGACGGGGGCTCGGCTGAAGAGGCAATTTCTGGGGAAATCCGGTTCATGGTTTTGATGGGAGTCTACTGGGTAGATTGTGTCAGACTGCAAGTGAGTCCCGTACGTGTTGAGGTAATGTAGCGTGGACGACGATGCTACAGGTCCCCTGAAAAACGTTGGACTTTGTTTGATAGGACATGAAGGATGCCAACATCGACAAACTGGAAAGCAATTCCAGGTTGAAGGTTCAGCAGCGCTCTCAGCCGAATGTGACGCGTCACGTTTATATTTACTTCCGCTCTTGTCCGTTTGATCTCCGACTACCTCTATACCCAGGCCACTGAAGCTGTATTCGATATGAGCAGATCCTACCGCTGTGCCTGACGGACATTCTGGTAGGAATATCACTGATGGAATCTGTCGGTACCGCCATGCAGAGTCTAGAAAAATGGACTTAGAAGGGCTACTTCCGGCCTCTTGCAATCCGTTGAATTGGACAAATTGCTCATTGTCCAATGACAGCCAACTGGGCTGCCTCCTTCCCACAAACGCGTCAGGCAGTAAGGCTAGTCTTATACTAACTCTACGCTGTAGCTATTTTAAAACGATAATCTTCAATCCTCGCTACAAAGCCCGTTCTTCATAACGTCGCCACCTCGACACCCCTAAGACCGAGCTTCAGGCTCTGTTCTTCATTTCTCTCAACTTGCCCATAACGCTGACAGGGTCAGTTTCCCCAGATGCCTTTCTATTTCATGCGAAAACAGTGCTGTCAGACCTTTGTCAAGGATAGCATCAATTGAATGCAACCTACCGCACTGTCGGCGAATCCAATCGCATAAACACGTTCCAGGTAAGCTCGTCAGCGATCGTGGTCTTGCCGGTCGTACAGCCGTTACTAGTCTTGACAAGGTCGAGCAGACGGTCGATATCCTTGTTTTCAGGTTCGACGGATTTACCAAACTTGGCGCTTCCCTCGGTGTATTCGTGACCGTTGTAGACGACAGTGTCTTTTGGTAGGTTGGAGAGATAGGTCAAAGCGGAATGCATTTCTTGTGGAGTTCCTTCGAAGAACCGTCCGCAGCCGCCTTGGAAGAGGGTGTCTCTATAGGTGAGGAGGTGCGTTCAGCTCTACACATCTAGGAGCGAGTTGACAGAACTTACCCGGTGAATACAGCCGTTTTCCCTGTGTTATCTTCCAGAGAAAAGCAGATACTATCTTGGGTATGGCAAGGCGTATGCAAGCAGTTGACTTTGATATTCCCCCCCGCGATATCAAAAATCGACCTGTCTTTGATGACAGTGTTTGTGCCTGGGGATCTCGAGCCGGCGTACGCCTTGATGCTAGAGCCTTCCGGGTGGTTTGCGAGCTGTTAAGGGTAGGCACAGCCGTCAATCGTGGGATAGGAACGCATTGTGCGCGAACCTACGAATTGCTCGTTACCACCTGGCAGAATAACGATGACGTCCACGAATGGAAGAATTAGCAGCGCAATGGCTCAAGATGCGGGGTGTGGAGGCGCACCAGAGTGATCGTGATGGTGATGCGTCGTAAGGAGCGTTGTGACCTAATAAAGTAGATAAAAATGTACAAGTCGAAGCAACAAAAACATGTAGCCGCTTACGTTGACGCCCTTGTCCTTGACGAAATTTAGCATCTTGTGCCAGTCATACGGATCCACAACAGCTCCTTCCTTGGATGCCTCGTCGACCACGACTATCGATGGAGAAGGTGGGATTGCTGGAGTAGTAATTACGTTGGATCATGCCGACTTACGGTACATCCAGTTGTCGGACCTGGCCTTGACGGGAAAGATCTAAGAAGGAGGCTTTAGCTGTACGGTGGATGTGTCTCAAACATCTGTTACTGACCTGCATTGCGTTCCTATAGACCCAGGATTCGAATCAACTTTGGAACGTCCCCCTAAGGTTGAAAAATGGCTTACCTGATATTGCTCGTACTGAATTGTCGGTGCTTGAAAGTGGGTATCGCGTACTTTGTAGTGGCAATGGCTCGAATGACAGACATGTACAATATGGTCAGGGCGATATTGGCGATGATCAGCGAGCAAATGGTTCTCACAGTAGCCATCTAGCGATAGATAGATATGCCTTGCAAAGGGTTCGAGATCAGGTACTGGTCGGCGCTATTCGTCATCAGCCCAACCGACGTCGCGTTTCACAATTGCCATGTGGTCGAACAAACCTCGATCACTGCTTACTGCTTCGTTACATTACAGCCTAGTCGATCACCTTCGCAGTCTTTGACAGATTGGGTGTGTCCGAGGATTCCTTGCCGACTGATCATGCTCTCATGTTCCTTCCGTCGATATCAATCGATATCGACCTCACACCGAGCGTCGCAGCCGTCACGCTCGATCCTTGCGAATATCTCTCCGGGCTCTTCATGGCGAACTATTTCAAGTCACTCGAAGCCGGAAGCCAACGCTGCACCCACTAGCTCAAATGCTGTCCATGACCTTGTCGGCAGATACCAACTATCTGTCACGCCCTTGCCAACACATCTGCAAACAAGACCCTCCATCACGCGCAAACTCAAGGTCAAGAAGGCTCTTGAACATGAAGCCAAAGAAGTGATAGGGAACCAACGAAAAGCTCGAATTGGCCTGAGACTCTACGAAACTCTTCCAGCAGAGGAGCTCTCCACCCTGTTTCAAGCGCTCAACAAGTTTGATATTCGACAAGAAATTCAGACCCAAGAACACGGAACTATCGCCCAAGCGCTAGACTTGGCGAAAAACGATGCCAAGTGGGAGATGGAAACGCAGACACGATATCCGGAGAACGGTCGGGATCAAGCCAATGCCGCTGTCGGGAAGCGATTGACGAAAGTGTACAGGTTTGAGAGCTGGACCCTAGCGACACAGCATTTCTGGAAGCGCCTCAATGAGTGCTTTGAGCAACAGGACGTGAGTTAGGCGGTTGCGTATATCGGTTGCCACGCTTACCCTTCCATCATAGCATCATGGCGAAGCTACGGTGCGCCTCAACCCGGTTTCAAGGTTGGCCGAAGTTCGTATCGACATCAACACGCACACGCCGAAAGCCCTCAAGAGGAACATCGCCGCGGACGGAGCGGATGGTCATGGTGAACAACTCCGGCCTCCCGCTGAAGAGGAGAGTAGTCGACCTGCTACCAGCGCTGCCAAGCGGAAAGTAGTGTACGGCCATCCAGCATTAACACGGAAAGACTTTATTCTTGCCTGGAGCCTCGATATTGCCGCATTTCGAACGCGGCAGAAGCAAGGTCTACTGGATCGACGAGCTGCAAAGCGCGCGGCAGGTAGCGTGTCGGACTCTGCTGGGGATGGACAGGTCGTCGAGGCAGCCGGTGAGGCAGAGACAAGTGAGGATGTGAGGCTACTCTCGGAAGAACAAAGAGCAGCTTCTTCCGCGGAGCCAGAGTAAGTTGCGACTCATCGAACGCTGTGCCATGTAGTAACGATATTGGACAGCACAGAAATCGCTTCAGCTAGCAACTCAGAACCACCAAGCTCACCAACAGATACACCTGCGGCAAAGAAACCCGATAATAGGCCAGTCTCAATACCCGATATGCAACCGAAGAGAACAGCAAGGCGGAAAATCGGATCAGACGGTCTTTCATTACAGCACGTGAGTGCGTTCCTCTGTCCGCTAATCCTGTCCGCTGACGGGAATAACACCCCCATCAGTTCCTCTCGCGCACGCAAATCCTCTCCGAGTATCGGAAAACCGTCAGAGCTACCAAAAGTATGTCGTCCGCCGTGTTCTGTTCAAACAGCTGGTAATTCGTTCCGGCCACAGCCTTGCCCGACTCGTACACAAGGCGAGAGACCATTGACTGGTTAAGACAGGATCTTGAGAAGCTCAAGGGAGTGACTGATCTGGCAAGTCCCCGACGATACATACTTTCTTCGGCAGTCTCTAATACTTCCGACGTCTTTCGCAGGCTACTATGAAAGAGGCACTTGCCGCATTCCGGCGTGACAGCAAGCAATTCATCCCTTCGATAGGACTGTCAACCATCTCTGACAGCGATCAGATAGTAGCAAGGTTGACAGGTAGGAAGTGACCTGTGCGATCGGTTCCGTGAAATCATCGATGCGCGATCAGGGAATTTGAACTTGCAGAGCTGTACCACCGCCGTGCCATAAAGTCGGAGGCGCAAGCTTTGTGCAGCTCAAGGCCCCTAGCGCTTCTTGCTCATTAAAGCTCGTTGATTAGTCTGGGTTATTCATTCCATATCGACGTTGCAAGTACTATCACCCGTCCGCGGCTGTGTAGAACTCGCACAAGGCTGCAAGAGGTGTTCGGACGCCCCCTCGTCATGTGCTTGACTGCCGGGGTGCGCCCAAAACCTCCAGTTTAAGACCTTTGAGCGCTTTACTAGCGACGCCGACGAGTGCTATTTCGACGGGACTGAACCGAACCGAGTTAGCTACCGAGTTTCGACAAACGAAAGTCTTGTCCTCCCAGCAGCCAGAAGGTATATAGCAGTCACGGGGACTTACAGGGCACTCGTCGCTCGTCGCAGATTTGACATCTCCACCACATGCCGGGACTGTCAACGTCATCCGAAATCGCTTCTCCGCTCATGGTATCTCGATAGATATAGCAGCTGTCGACTTTCTCTGGCCACAAAGGGTTCCACTGGCGCATTCAACATACGCAAAACCCCGAGCTCAGAGCTCACTGTAGCCTGATCCACGATGCAGACCATTGCCGAACACGTACCTCAACGGACCAGGCGGAGCTCAGCCTCGTCCGATCGGTCTCACACGTCTGAGTTTTCGCATTCCAGCGTTGAATTGCACACCGGGAAAACTTCTGGCGCCTCGACCTCGCACGCCCCTTTTGGAAGCACCGGCAAACCGCATACACTGTCCGAGCTAGCGCATCGAGCAGTTGGAGACCACAACAATCGTAGTGGAGACGAATCCAAGTTTCACAAAAGGGAGTTAGACGGAGAGGATCAGGATCCGTCCGTGGTCGGAGGAGCGCATCCAGGACTCGGCAGGAATGAAGGCAGCGGAAGGGTATCCAAGGGCATGCCCAATATGCCATGGACGAAGACGAAAGCCAGAGAACTGGAAAAGGAGCAAGATGGAGAGACCGAGGAAACGCCAGAGGACAAGAAGAGGAAGGAGATTGCGGGAGACAAGATGCGACACGTGATGGGGGTGGCGGTCGATGCGGGGCTGGACGCAGATGAAAGTCACAAGGCTCAGGGTAATCGGGAGACCAAGGAAGACAGGGACGAAAAGGAAACCCAACAGGCGATTGAGAAACTCAGTCGTCACGCCCAGAGTCGCTCAAATGGACAGCACAGGCCAAGCAAGGACTCGGAAAGAACATCGCACGATAGCGGTTCTTTCCCAGTAAGCCAGGCACGAAAGGATCAAGAGAAATTCTTTCACCGAGATCAAGCGACTGCGCGACAGCCAGATGGAGAGCACGCTTCTTACCCGAGGAACAATGGGAAGCGACCTAATCATCGCGAAAACGGCGAGCTGGACGGACAACACGATTCTCAGCCTCGTCTCAACGGTTCTGGGGCGCCGGTGAACGGGCACTCCACCCATGGCCGCAAGGGATCAGGAGACTCTGGTGCGCAGGCATCGAGGCAGTCTGGCTCGGACCGCGAGGATATGGAACGACTACCCGCTCGTGCACCGAAGAAGGACGTTCATGGCCACGTACCAGACGCCCTTCCGCCTACCAAAGACGAAAATTTGCCAGGACCGAGAAACGACGTCAATCTCCGAGCGCGTGTTCCCGTCATGCAGGCAAGTCCGCTTTCCCCTCCCACGATCGTACAGCACTAAGTTCCATCTCCGTCCATAGTTTCACACCGCCAAGGAGTCACAGGATATCCACGGAAAGGCCTATCAAGTACCTTTGCGGGTTGCCGCCGATGGAGA
This sequence comes from Naganishia vishniacii ANT03-052, assembly GCA_015708705.1. NCBI lineage: Eukaryota > Fungi > Basidiomycota > Tremellomycetes > Filobasidiales > Filobasidiaceae > Naganishia > Naganishia vishniacii. The sequence continues at coordinate 999,243 of MU158395.1, read as the reverse complement.
GACTGAAGACCTGCCCAACGGACAGCCTTTTCGTCAGGCACCTGATCCAGAGGATCGATTGACCTCTACAAGGGACAAAGAGCGCGAGCTTCTGGGCATCAAGGGACAAAGAGACAAGGAGAATGATGCCGATTATGGCGATGACCGCATTCTCAACGGGGATCACGTAGGACCTAGTTCAAAGGGCGGATTGGTTATGGGCGAGGCTGACGCGCACAACGGCGAAGACGAAGAAGGTGACAATGTTCCGGATCTTCGAAGCACTGGCCGTCATCAGATCCCACGCGCGGTCCACGTCCGCTCAGGCTATGGACCCAATTCGCTAGTGTCTGCCAACGAAATCCCGACTAGACCAGGCAAAGGAGGAAGAATGTGGTCAACGTTCCGTAACCAATCTGGCGATGATCCCGAGCACAATCGGCCGAAGAGTAGCCATCAACCGCAACAAGGATCCGACAGTCTGACGGGAGCGATGGATTCCAGTCGCCTAGTTGAAGAACCAAAGTCCGCTGGTCAGAAACAATGGCATCTACTCAGACACAAAGTTCTCCACCGTCATACAAACGGCCCGATACCGCATGCCAATGCGGCATACCTTCCCCTGACGACCGAGCTGCTGGCGGGTCAACTACCGGTGATGCTCTTGTCGACGTGGTTTGATGTCGATGAATCCGGACACCGAGCCGTTCCCGTGCTGTTAGGAAACCTGAAATTCCGCGTTGGAGATTCAGCTGGTATGAAAGACGGACAAGAGGAAAATACGGGTCGGGAGGTATTTCGGCTCGAATGCGAGTATGGGGACGGAGCGGTGAAATGGGTAAGTGCCCGGTAAATGTGTGGGGATCTAGGTACTGATGTACCTTTGCGTCGCGCTAGGTGATTTACCGAGAGTTGAGGGACTTCTTCGTGTTACACACAAATTACAAGACCGGAATCCTCTCAAACAAGTTGAGCCATCCGAGGGGGAAACGTAGATTGGAACTCCCCGAGTTTCCGAGGAATTGTCAGTAGCGTCATTAAGTGCGAAATCGCATTACTTATCAGAAACTATCGACAGGTATTCCTTACATCAAGAAGATGAAGCGAGCGGAACACAAATTGGAGAGCCTTGGAGACGACCACTCAGCAGACTCTCATCAAGTCATGGAGAAGCACAAACACATGTCGAAGGAGGAGATTAGCAAAGAAATGCGAGCGTCACTGCAGCGGTATCTACTGGAGTTGATACGAGCAGTTGTGAGTGAACCATCGTTGCTATGTTACTTTCCGAGCTTACCAAATGCCAACAGATGCTCCGACCGGAATCTAATCGGCTGTGTCGATTTTTCGAGTTGTCGGCTCTTACCATTGCTCTTGCCCCACGTGGGGGCTTTCAGAGCAAGGCCGGATTCTTGAAGATCAAGGGATCCAATGCAAGCGCTCGACGCAATCAGCCGGGTCTTACTCCGACGAGTTGGGCAAATTCACGGCAGGCTCGATGGTGGATTGTGCGGGACAGTTACTTTGTCGTTACGGATGGACCGGAGTCGACAGAGATCTATGACGTGTTCTTGCTCGACTCGGACTTTGCCATTGAGCGCCCCAAGCGAATACTCCGCAAAACGTTGAAAGCCTTCACCGGCAAGAGTTCCTTCAAGGTCATCGCGCATATCGACAAGGAGGAAGGCAAAGGCGGATCTGGTACTGCGCAGGCTGACCGACAGGCTAGAATTGCCGCTGCTGCTGGATCCGGTGCACCATTGCCGGAGGATACTAGCAGTAGCAGCGAGAGCAGCAGCGACGAAGAGGGGGCAAGGGCTGTCAACAAGGTCAGACGGAAGAAAGGAGGCGCGGCTTTGAACGAGAATGAGGGAAGCTCTGCGTCGCAACATACGTTCTACATCATCAGCTCGCAACGTCGAATCAAGCTGACGGCCGCCAATATCAGATTGATGCAGCAATTCATCATAGCGATGGAGAGGGTTGCGTCGCAAAGCGTTTGGTGCGGCAAAAACAGATTCGATTCCTTCGCACCTATTCGAATGAATGTCGCAGCTCAGTGGTTAGTCGACGGCAGGGATTATTTTTGGTCACTCAGCAGAGCCATCAATATGGCGAAAGACACGATTTACATCCATGACTGGTGGATATCTCCGGAACTATACCTTCGTCGGCCTGGCGACGATAGATACCGGCTTGACAATCTGCTGAAGCGCAAGGCAGAGGAAGGCGTCAAGATCTTTATCATCATCTACAACGAGGTTTCCGACAAAACGACGCCTATCGACAGTCAATACACGAAAAAACGTCTGACCGGGCTACATCCGAACATCATGGTACAGCGCTCGCCTTCTCACCTCCAATCTTTCGTATATTACTGGTCCCATCACGAGAAGGTGTGTATCATCGACGAGGCCATCGCATTTATGGGCGGGCTCGACCTCTGTTTCGGACGGTGGGACACATCTCAACATATTCTGATTGACGAAGATTTTGAGCCGGGCGCGACCGGCGAGGACGGGCCTATCTGGCCGGGTAAAGACATGGCCAATGAACGTGTCGTTGAGTATCACACTCTCAACAAGCCGTTTGAAGACATGTTTGATAGAACGAAGGTACCGCGAATGCCATGGCACGACGTTGGTCTTCAGATTGTTGGCCAGCCGGCACGTGACCTATGCCGACATTTCGTTCAGCGGTGGAATCTTTTAATTCGCAGCAAGAATCACTCCCGGCCGATGCCATTCTTGCTTCCTCCATCCGACTTCACCGAGCTGGAACTCAAATCCCAGGGTCTGGCAGGAACATGCGAAATTCAGATATGTCGATCCTGTGGTCCGTGGTCTATGGGTACCTCCACCAAGGTAGAGCACTCGATCCAGAATGCGTATTTGAAAGGTGCGCCTCGTCTCAAACTCAAGCGCGCGTAACACTGACCCTTCTGTTCCACACAGCCATCCAACTTTCAGATCACTTTGTCTACATCGAGAACCAATTCTTCATCACTTCTACGGTTGTGGATGGCGTAGAAATCGAGAACCGAATCGGCGATGCTTTGGTGGATAGAATTGTCCGGGCGCACAGGGATGGAACGCCCTGGCGAGCGTGCATTGTCATCCCTTTGTTGCCGGGTTATCCGGCGCCTTTGGACACTGCTGAAGCCAGTTCGGTGAGTACTCTGACGATGGTTGGGAGCGTATCTAGAGGCGTTTCATCTTCCAGGTCCGTCTTATTCTTGAATGTCAAAACCGAACAATCTCTCGGGGTACTCAATCGATATTCTCGCGCCTTCGGAAAGAAAGCATCGATGTGAGTGCATTCTCGAAGGGCTAGCTATGTGTGCTGAGGAGACCTTGTGTTCCAAGCCCGATGACTACATTACTTTCTTCTCATTGCGAGGGTGGAGCAAATTCAAATCTGGAGCGCTCACCACGGAACAGGTCTATATCCACGGAAAGGTAAGTGCTGCGACAGACGCGACAGGTGATCGAGACTGATCCTGTGACTGTCCCAGACTATGGTGGTTGATGATCGTAAGAGCGTCCAAAGACGCGTTGTTTTCGTCATTGACGGAAAATGCTGTTTTAGGTTTGGTTATTTGCGGTTCTGCCAACATCAACGAAAGATCGCAGCGCGGAGACCGCGACTCGGAATTAGCGGCAATCATCCGGGATACAGATATGATTGAGAGGTAGGCGAGGAGCGATTGGATATTGGATGCAACTGACGGATTTCTTTCAGCACCATGGCTGGGAAACCGTACATGGTCGGTCGATTCGCTCATACTCTGCGAATGCGACTCATGAGGGAGCACGTCGGGATCGACGTCGATGCGCTTGAAGAGGACCAGCTGATCTCGAGGAAACCCATTGGGACCGAAGATGAACTCCAAAAGTGGGATCCAGATCACGAGCAAAACGAGGGTGAAAGGGCTACCGCAGGGGTAACCACCGTGAAGGCTGAAAAGCCAAGTACAAGGTTGATGGCTACTGTAGAGAATGCTGTTTCTAGCGGTAAGCCGGAGTGCCTCGAATATATCACGGCAAGCTCAACCATTTTTTCGTACAGTAACCAAGGGCATTAGCGAGAACGCTATTACTAATATCAAAAAGACTGCAAATGTTGTTGTCAAGCCGGCTGCAATGATCAAGCAGAAAAATACGGTTGCTCTAGCGGGTTCAAACGGTACCGCCAGCGAGCGACAGGATTACGATCGAGAGGGAGCGATTGCAGAAGGCTTTGCAAGCTCCATTGTTCCTACTCTGGAGGAGAAGACGATCTTCGAGCGAAGACCATCTGCTCGGCATGCCAACGGAAAGCCCTTGTTTGACGCCCTTGACGAGGGCGAGGCCGATGGAGACATGGAGGAAGCAAGAGTTTCCAAACAGGTCCGACAAGACGTTGACGATCAGCCGGTTAATGCTCAACAAAACGGCGGTAACAGCTCTGCTCCGAAGATCAGTGGTCCAGCAAACGAGCAATCCAAATTCGGGGCACCCGCGAACGCCAACGAGGACGACGTTGGGGTTCCCAACCGGGGCACGGAGCGAAGTGATGCTAGTTCACAGGAACAGGCGGCTGTCGAAGCGCGTAGTACTCTTCGGAAACACCTTTCTGCAAAGGTGGGCGTATCACCTGTGAGTACACTTAACAATCCCAACTGGGCCTGCACTGATCCGTCTGGTCTCAGTGGACCATGCCGACTCCGACACCCATTATCGAGGCTGCCGCTTTTACGGATCCTCTGCGCGACCAGTTGTGGAAGGATCAATGGGTAGCTGTGGCAGTTCACAACACGGAAATCTACCGAAAAGTCTTCCGATGCGTCCCCGACGATCTGGTTACTTCATGGGCAAGCTACAAGAGCTTTACGGGTCATGCTGAGAAATTCAACAAGGTTCCCAACAACGTGGCTGATCCAGAGCATGAGCCTGTCAAGACTGTTCACGAGGGCTCTGGAACGCATGGCGCGGGAGGAGGCGGTAGCGGAGGCGGCATCGTTGGCCAACAAGGCACAAACGCCTCGGAGACTAGCACGACGTCTGGCGATATTCGAAACGGCAAGCCGCGCGATATCCCGATCGGCAAAGAGGATGGAAAGCGAAGCCCCTCTGGTGGCCAGCAATCGGAGGATGGCAAGACCGGTGACGCAAACGTGCGAAATCGCAGCCCAAGCGCTCCGGACGATGCTTGGCACGACTGGGAGATGGAGGAGATGGAGGAGCTTTTGCAAGAAGTTCGGGGACATCTAGGTAAGAATTCGCTCATCCTTGGTCGCGAAGAAGACGCTCAACATTGTGGTTATTTGCAGTCATTTACCCAACCCGATTCCTGGAAGCCGAGGATCTCGGTACGTCCTTTATTGTTCCGTCATCCCTTGCGGCCATTGACCTTTCAACTCTTTGCAGCCAACAACTTCCTTTTCAACGTAAGTGCTTTGAGTAGTATCTAGAGCGGCAGCTAACATCGGTCTTCTCCGCAGAGCGACAAGATTCTTCCGCTGCCTATTTACGACTGATCACGCGAACCATCGCTAAGATCAGCGATTCCGTTTCATCAGTCGCATTGTAGAACGGTCGCCGGTGATTTTCGAAACTCATAGTTGAAAGCTCCTTGCGCGCACATCGGATCAGCCAATATCCACCACAGGAGAGGAAAATCCTATACCATAAGTGATTAGGGTTTGAGCATTTGCACAGTTGCAAGACCATGCGATACCCGAGTCTGCGGATAAAGAACAAGGGCAGCGTTCCTAGCGGAGGAAAGACTTGGCTGTTTTCTGCAAGCTCAAATGCTGGCTTCTTGAGCCAGGCGGAACCTCATGAGGGAGAGCGGGCGAATTGTAAAGTGAGGCATATTGCTTTGCTGCATGCGATTCTGAAGGTTGAAGAGGTATGGTTCTGCTCTCACGATGTCCACAAACGTGCCCGGCAAAAGATGATGTACACGGCTCCACCCTGACAAGCGCAGATACAACTTCCAAACCCTGCTCACTTCCAACGCCCCACGAATCACTACATCCCGTCCATCGCCGCCCAATCATCCTCATAATCTTCCCCACCCGTCGTCGGAGACCCATCCGCCCGTTCCACCTCGGCCTGATTCTTCTCCTCTGTCTGTGCGGCCGAGGCAGGAATCTTTGACAGAGCTTCTGCAGCTTCCGCTTCCGCCGCTGCGATTAACGCTTCGTAGTCCTCTTCCTCTTCCACACCATCATCGACTGGCCCAGCTGTCACTGCTTTCCCGTTAAATGCGGAGGGACTTATCCTCGCTTGTGCTTCCGCGGCCTCGGCTTCCGCCGCCGCAATCATCGCCTCGTAGTCTTCCTCCTCGTCCAAGTCCATAAGGGGATCCACTGGTGAGGCATCACGTCTAGCTGCCGAAGCGGATGACTCGTGTTCGCGACTTGCTGTCGCGCCTGATAGGGCGTTTGCGTGTGGTGCGAGTTCGTTTGTCGACGTCGCAGGGGGAGGCGTTGGGGAGCGGAACAGTGCTTCTCGGAGCTGTTGATCCTTTTCACGGTACCCTCTGAGAGCGCTCTACCCAACGCCGCGCGCACGGGAAAACGTCAATCACTGGACGTACGCGAATGTAGCCGAAGCGAAAGACTCACCTTGACGACATTCGTATGGCATAAAACCTCGACACGGGCAACAGTCTCGCTAAAGGGCATCTTGGGAAACAGCTGATGTGCCCACATTTGATACGTGGAGAGCAGATTGCCGAGGTCTTTTGCCTTGAGGGAGGGAAGCGTGGAAAGCAAGTTGGGTGAAATGACAGGAGAAGGAAACCACTGCGCGAAACCTACCTCGTGTCCCTTTCCGCGAATACGAAAGCGCTTTGCATCTTTGACCAGCGCTGGTAGACCACGATCGCTGAGCAGCCTATCGAGGTAGGCGATCTCCACAGTTCAGTGAAAACGCAAGGAAAAAACAAAAAGTCCGGACACCTACCGCTCAGCATCGAATTTCGGAATCGCGCGTTTGCGCTTGCCCGTCCCCGAATCATCCTCATCGCCACCCGTGCCACCCCGCGAAGCATCCATCATCCCCGGGGGACCCTTGAGCGGATCAAAGTTGTCAAGCGGATCCTGGAGGGGCGGTTCATCGTCAAACAAGGAGAGAGCCGAGGTTCGTGCTTGTGCCGGGTCTGCTGGACGACGGGAGGCCGCTAGTCGTGCTGCTCCGTTCGAAGAGTGCGTCGTTGAAGCTGGATCTGTACGTTGTCGCTTGGAGGGCGGCGAGGGAGCGTTCTCGTTGTCGTTGTCGTCGTCGTCGTCGTCGTTGTCGTCCTCATCATCCTCATCCTGAATCGTCCGCCTCGCCGACCTCGTGTACACCTCTGGCGACTCTCCTAAGCGTCTTCGGGACCCTCCAGCGGGAGCAGCAGCGTCCTCCTCGATTCCCGGTGAGAAGAAGAGGTTGACTTGATTATTTCGAAGCGGGGTGATGTCCATGCGGAAGGGAGAGTCGGGGACTGCAGATGCGGTTGCGGCGGGTGGTACGACCGACCGGGAGGGGGATACAAGGCCGGGAATATCGTCGTCGAACATGATGTCGAGATGTTGGCGGGGCGTGGGTGCTGGGGAGGGGGTGGGGCTGTCCATGGTAGCAATAAGTGGGGGAAATGGAATGCTGAACGAGCGAGGAGATGAAGAGCACGCGTGGTCGTCTATGTTAATGAAACGCGTCTTGATTTGCATCCGATCATCGATCATTCCGACAGGACAGAATTCAAAGCTGATATTAGTTGGATGACCTTTCAAAGTTGACATCTTTCTTTTTCTCTTTCCATTCACCTCGACCCATCATCATGGCGGCCTTTGGACAACTCGTTACTGGCCCACCAGGCGCCGGCAAATCCACCTACTGCCACGGCATGCACCAGTTCCTCACCGCCCTCGACCGTCCCGTACACATCATCAACCTCGACCCAGCCGTCCGGGACCCGCCTTACCCGTGCGCCATCAACATTACCGACCTGATCTCCCTCCCCGAAATCATGGATGAACACGCGCTCGGTCCCAACGGCGCGATGCTCTATGCGATGGAGTACCTCGAGGCGAATGTCGATTGGTTGGAAGACGAGTTGCGGAAATTGGTGGAAGAGGAGGAGAGGGGAAGCTGTTACATTATTATCGATACTCCGGGCCAGGTCGAACTATGGACGAATCATGAGAGTCTGAAGCGGATCGTGGGAAAGTTGATCAAGGCGGATTACAGGGCAAGTTCCAACCGTATCCTCTGGTCCTTGCGTGTCTTTGCTCATCGACGCTGAGCATGTTGCGCAGCTCGCAGCCGTACACCTTTCGGACGCACACTATGTCACAGACGCTTCGAAATACATCTCGGTCCTCTTACTCGCCCTTCGTGCCATGTTGCAGCTGGAGATACCACACGTGAACGTCCTGAGCAAGATGGATCTAATCACCCAATACGGAGAGCTTCGTAAGTGGCGCCACCCTCACTTCCGCTAGAAATTGATCCGGACTTGCCTCCTTATCATATCAGCATTCAACCTGGAGTACTATACCGAAGTCCAAGACCTGTCGTACCTCGAATCATCACTTGATACCGAACGCTCCGGCAAGAAATTCGCCGCACTGAATCGCGCCATCTGTGGACTCATCGAAGATTATAGCTTGGTCAGCTTTGAGACCTTGGCTGTAGAGGTACGTTGTCCCCTCGAAAGCGCGACTTCTTCTCACTGAGGACTCAAATCCCCTGGGTCATGGTACAGGACAAACACTCTATGCTCAAGCTTCTCCGACTCCTAGACCGTGTCGTCGGATACGCATACATCCCCCGTCCTAAACCAGGAAGCTCAACACAACAACACTCCACAACGGCAGAAGAAGCGCTCAGAGCGTATCCGCTGCCGCAGCTGACGGGCGTGCAGGACGTGCGCGATGTGCAGGAAAAGTGGGTGGACAATCGGCAAGAGTGGGAGGAGTGGGACAACGATAGGCAGACGGGAGACGCGCGGCGGAAGAGGGGTGAAGCTGGGGCGGGGAGTTAGCTGGTTGCTCTATCTACCTTGTCTACCTATCGTTACAGGTATGAATGCAGGTGTTTCAAGTAGATGGACGTTGGATTTAGAAGCTGCAAGCATCGCGTATGAATTTATATTCATATCGTCGAATCCAGTTTTTCTTCACCTCGACCCGATCCGTCTATACAAAACGTCTCTCGCCAATCTTCCCTTCCAAGTAGCCAGAACGTTGAAAGCATACAAAACGTAGAGAGAAAGCCAAACAAGGATCGCAGACTATTCGCACGTTCTGGCAGACTTTTCAAGGATGATAACGCTCGAGATCGATCAGGTGCATGGCGAAGACAAGTCGAGGCGAAAGGGAATGAGATGCAGGTCGGCAGCGTGTCGTTTGTAGTTGATTGTTTTTTCCGCATGTTGAGCTTCCGAACAGTCCATCACAACCGGATCGCGTCACCTCCCCTCCCTCAACCCCCTTGAACAGCCCTTTTCACACCGCGAGGCACAAAACGTCCGTTCAATTCGTCTATCCTACACCCGCCGCACCAATCCTCCCTTCCACCACACCGTCGATTCAACATTCACATTTTCCTTCTCGACCCGTGAAACCGTTCATGCTGTGTCGAGAGCTTCGATGTGAGTGTCATTTAGGCGGTGGCGGACTTCTTCTCCTTGGCGGTAGCCTTTCGGACCTGCGAGACCGTTTAAATTATACGTCAACCGCTATTCACCGATCGACTGTCCACCGCTACGAACCAAGTCCCGCTTCTGCCTCTTCATCAAACCGATCTCGAATCGCTCAAAGTCGTTTTGCTTCTTCCTCTGCTCTCGGACGGCGAGCTTCTTGGCCCAAGATGAGCTAGCCCACTTTTCGGCAACGTTAGCCTTCTCGAGGGCCTTCTTGACGGCACCGGTACCGGCCGCTCGGGGAAGAGCGGGAAGGGTGTAAGGAGTGAGGATCATGTTTCGGTAAGGGAAGGATTGTCGGGGAACGCCAGTGGTGGGACCGTCGATCAATGCCTGGAAGGAACGGGTCGTCATGAGCTCATAGCCGCATATCCCGCCCGTCGCCTGGACTCACTCGGTTGTGGTCAATGATCTCGGCAATGACGGCGAGCTTTCCGGCGAAAGGTCCATCGTTGACGAGGACGACTCGGCCGACTTCGACGAATCGCTTGAAGGTGGAAGGAGCTTGAACCTGAAAGAGTATTCGCAAGGATTTCAATCAGTCATCGGTCGATGAGACGTGTCCCTGCGAGCGTCGGATATCCTGTTGCAGCTCATGGTTCCCTTTTACTGCTTGCCCCCCCATGCCAATTCCAGATCCATTCCGCCACTTCTTTCATTCCAATCCACCCTGTCAACACCTTCAACCCTCCTCTAGCCCTCCAATACCACAGGATATCCGGCTCGACTGGCGGTCCTCCTCATACTCGGTGCTGTATTGACCACTCTCGACTTACGGGAGCCATTGCTGATGAATCTTCCTTTTTAGTTCCCCTCCAAAAGGTGTTTTGTCGCAAAGATGCTTGACGGTGGGTTGCTTGACGGAACGTGAGCTTTCAATCGCTTCCAGATTCACGCGAAAGACAGAGCACCAAGGGGTTGCGATAAGCTGGTGGGAGGTTCGGGCGACGACGACACCAGCAACGACGGCGAGGAGGCCGGTGACGGTGACGAGCAGGAGATTCCCGGCTCAGCGACGCGCCTGAGCGACACAGTACGCTCGCTGCCCCACAGACAGCCATAGCCGGTAGGATGACCGCGCGCTTGATCGATCGGAATCTAAAGCGCAATCATCGAAAAACACTTCGAATCTGCACCACACCATACTTTTGCTTTCTTAGTCTTGGTCTCTTCCATTGTCATCCTGTGCCTTGCACAACCGCTAGCTCCGCCATGTGAATCCGCTGCCATAGTCGGGGTGGTATTGCCCATCTCCATGTTTACTCGTTCCCAGAGCCCACTACCGCTGGATACTGCCCGACGCTATCTACAGCGGTCGACTAAAGGTAGACCATCACGGCGTCGGTTTTGCTTTTGCTTACGTTTTGTTTTGTAGAGCTGGCCAATATGCCAAACCGGCAGCTTATCCGGTAGCTTTTGAAGAGCCTTGTGCATAAGCAGGCTGCCATCGCCTTTTCCTTGAACGTTGCTTTTCTGTATATCAGGGCGTTGCGAAACTTTACCTACTAGCTAAGATGCATGACGATCGCATTCTATACAGTGGCGAGACAGGGTCTTGGGTACATGCGACATTGTTCTGCTTTCGGAAGCATGATTTCGGTAGGAGAGTAGATCACTACCTTCTCACACACTTTTCCACTCGGCACCCTTGGACCTGTAGATTCCTGATTATGGACGAGGTACGTGTGATCTTAGATTGCTCGCGATCGATCAAGCAGTTGTCATTCCGGAATCGGCGTCCTGGGCATGACAGCACAGTTGATGACGTGCGTGTATGGCGAGCCTGCCTACTGCCTACCCACAAGACCAGTAACATTGTATGAAGGCTTTTGCTTACCCAATCTCCTGTGGTCTGTCGAGGGGAGTTCTCAGATATTCACAGCTTCTGACCATACGACTTTGTTTCGAGAACTGTTTCAAGTTTTAGCGGCGAGCGCTTATTCCAGAATTTGCGTCCCTGGATCTGAAACGCGCCCTTTCCCACGGGGAAACAGATCTCGCTACCCCGCATTTCTCAGGCGCTAAAGGAGGTTACATCCGATACTAACCCGAACTACAGCAGAAAATCAGATACAGTGAGAGAAGCGGAAGCGACCGCAAGGCGGTGCTGCGGTTGGAGGGATGCTTTACGCAGGGTCTTCATCTCTTCGTGATGGAAGCGAGGACCTGTCCGTCATGAACCTGGAATGCGACAAGACCCCTATTTAGTGCGTGAGCGGCTTCATGAGATTGACCACCTTTCCATCGGGCCCGATGACAGCCTTCCGGTTTGCCGTCAGCCCGCCGGTAGAGCGGTCAAGGCGCATGACAGAAGTAGTATGTGATGGACGACGCGATGGGAGAGTCAAATGCTGCTGACACAGCCGGGATGATATCGCTCATGAGTCTGCATTGATGGGCGCTTTAAGGGCCTAAGGGAAAGCTGGAAACGATCTGTCATCATTAACATCCACCGCCATCTTGCCAGGCTAGGAAACATTCGATACTTCGTGGTTCTTGCGAAAACTACTAGTTTCTGTGTTTTCGGATAAACGATGAACACCTTACAGCAGTCAGCAAGTCGGAAGCTGGGAAAGCTCTGAGATCGATTGCAATAGCAGGATCGCCTCGGACAGTCCTCGGATTGCCGAGTGTCGGTGCTTTATGCTACATGCATGGCGTGAGACTAAAGAGGAAGCGAAGCACAGAACGACGCAGGATCAGCAAGGGACGTCGTCGCTCGGGGACGCAGATGCGCGATCTGCTTCCAAGAACTGTAAGGGCTGTGTTGATGCAGGTTCTAACTCTTGTCAATTTCTTGAACAGATCGGTCATCCGTATTGCTCTACAGCCGAGCGGTCGTCAGCGACTCAAGCCGCGCGTAAATTGCATCGTTCGTACACCGCCGGACGAGCTATCACATCTCGGAGGTAGGTTGACATTCTGGGAGACAGCCATAGCTTGTCGGACCATGTGGTGGCTGTTACCACAGCCCAAACCAAGTGACATCTTGGGTCTCGCTGGACAAATCTCTCGGCGTGGTCGAATGTTTACCTTGTGGTCTGGGCGCTATCGTTCTGCCCTGATCAGCGCGCTTCAGCTTTGGCTTATGCCCACCCCGCACGCGAGGAGTACACCGGCACACGAGACCAGGCTGCCACAGCCTCTGGCGTGTTTTGGATCCCTTCGCGGTTCCTTGGCTGCTCTCGTCTGTTTTGACAGCCTGCTGACGGGGTCCAAGCGTTGCTCGTCGGTCGTCAGGTCAGCGGTCGACTGCCGCGAGTGAGATATAACGGCACGGATCGAAGGATCATGCTAGCATTTCGTTGAGATATCGCTGCCCAGATCACCTATCCTTTCCAAGCATGCACCGTGATCGTTGCTTCAGATTATCGATCCGCAGCATTTGAAGATCAGTATATCCGCAGCATCCACCATCGATAGTCTAATTAGGGGCTCCCGAGTGTTTAGTGCTATCAGGTGAGGGATCACCAACTTGCTCTTTCCTGAACAACAATGCTGATCCCCGATCGATGCTTGTCCTCCTTTGTTGCTGTATTATGAACGATTCGGCAGCGAAAACCTTGGCAAAGTCGCTGCTGCTTCTCTCTCCTTTGCGGCCTTCGACTGCTTCCATTGCCATCCCAAAGCCCTTTCTTTATTCAGCGACATCCGTGCCGGTCCTGTCTCTCCTTCCCAGACGACTATAAACCATTAGTCAGGTCATCTAGAGCTTGAACGACAGCGTCACTCATATCCAACATCATGTCGCACGATAATGCGCAGTACGTAGGAATACCTACTCGGAACCCAGACGGTGGTTTAGAGTCACCTCAGTTGTAAGCTCGCTGTGAGTTGATGCTAATGCAAAACTAATCTTTGCCCTCCTCACAGCAATCTCAACGATTCTCCTCTGTTGCCCTTGACACCCACCCTTGCCGATCCGTTGTACACGCAACCATATTCGCCCCCGCTCGGACGAGATCAACATCTTCAACCGTCTCCCAGTTTCCTCACTGCGGGTAATCGAGACAGCAGTTATTCAACGTCGCTCAACAGTGAAGCGGTGGGCCCGGGCGCTCGTGCCAGTTGGGGAAGCAATGCTCTGGTAAGTGCGGCATGTCGCAGTGGGCTTCACTATAACTGATCTAAACCGCTCGGCAGTTGAACCCGAATGCACGGCATGACTCGTATGCTGGATCCTCATCTGCCTTGGCTCGAAACGAATCCGATGATGACATTACCAACTCCCCCGACCCGGCTTTCGCACCAGAGTCCAGTCCTCGCGCGCCGGGTCGTTCCAAGCGTACAAGTGCTACCGCTGGACTCGCTCTCGGTGGCGGAGCGGCTGCAGTGGCTGCTGCTGGATGGAATCGAAACCCTAGTAGCGAAGACGAGTTGGAGGAGAAGCCGCGATGGGCTCCGGGAGATACCGATTCAGAGAGCAAGCCAAAGTGGGCACAGGGTGCTTCGGGTTCCAAGCCGAAACGGCGGTGGCTTTTGTGGTCGATACTGCTGGGAGTCTTGCTTGCCGCGATCGCTCTTGGTGTCGGGTTGGGCGTTCAGTAAGTCTGCGCCGTGTTTTCGAGGGACTGTTGCTGATAACAGCCTTGTAGCTTCGGTACCAAGGACAAGGATACGAATAGCAGCACCGGGGCGTCTGGAGCTGGAGCATCAGACAACACTGGCTCTACGCCGTCTTCATCATCCAAAGGTAGCAAGCCAACCGGTACCAAGACCAGCGGATTGCCTCTTTTCACTGGTGCTACGACCGGTACCGATGGTTCGCAAATCTTGCTGAGCAACGGATCGACCGTCACCTACCGAAACCGAAATGGTGGTAAATGGGCGTATGATCCTTCCAATCCCTTGATCAACGATGCGCAAGCAAACTCATGGACACCTCCGCTGTCGCAGTCGTGGAATTGGGAGGACCGCATGTTTGGGGTCAACTTGGGTGGATGGTGAGTTGTCCCTTGCCTTGGAAAAACGACAGACGCTGAATCCCGACCGTTTTGTCAGGTTTGTCACCGAGCCCTTCATCGTGCCTGCCCTGTACGAGCAACACACCAATGGCACCGCCGGTCGGTCGGTCGACGAGTACACCCTTACCGCAAACATGGGCGATCAAGCGGCGCGCCTCATGGAAGAACACTATGACACTTTTATCACCGAAGAAGACTTTATGCTCATGGCTGATGCCGGTCTCAACTGGATCCGTCTTCCTATCGGGTTCTGGGCTCTCGAGACTTTCGCGGGCGAACCATTCGTTGAAGGTGTCTCTTGGAAGTACATCGTCAAGGCCTTGGGCTGGGCCCGAAAGTACGGATTGCGCGTCAAACTCGACCTGCATGCTTCTCCCGGATCAGCCAACGCATGGAATCACTCGGGCAAGATTGGCCAGATCAACTTTTTGCGTGGCGTCATGGGCCTTGCGAATGCTCAGCGCACGCTCGACTACATCAGACGATTGGCCGAGTTCATCCACCAGCCAGAGTGGCGAGACGTTGTCCCTGTCTTGTAAGTAGCACAGCCTTGGTGGCCTGGCTCGTGCTGATGTCGTGTTCTAGTGGTATCCTCAATGAACCTCGAGCGGAACCCATCACTCAGAACAACCTTGGTGCCTTGTAAGTCTATTTCCACCACTAGTATGCCAGGTGCTAATTTGTCCCGTGGCAGCTACATCGAGGCACACGATATGATCCGAAATATCACCGGTTACGGAGAAGGCAACGGTGCCTACATTTCCATCTTTGAGGGCTTTATCGGTGTCGACAAGTGGTACTCGTTTGGTGGTGACAACACTACCGGCTTTGACCGGGTCAACATGGATATCCATCAGTACACCGTAAGTAGCGATCCGAATCACAGACCTGCTCCCGGCTCACCCTTCCCGATCGCAGTGTTTCCAAGACCAGGACGCTCGAAGCATTGGAGTCTTGGCTGCCCGACCCTGTGAATGGTGGGCGCGGGGCACTAACACCACCCGAAACAGGGTTGGCGTCACCTTGATGGGCGAAGCTTCCGTGGCGTGGAACGAGTGAGTGACATTGCATCATCAAGTCGGCCGGCTGCTGACGTTTGCCTATCAGTTGCGGCCACTGGCTCAATGAGGTCGGCAAGGGATCTCGATACGACGGCACATACCCCGGGTACGAAAACAGACCCACGGGTGAATGTACCGTCTGGAACAATGATAACCTTTGGAACGCTTCCGTCATTACCGCCTACCAGGATATGATGTCCGCCACACAGGATTCCTTGTTCTCGTGGTTCTTCTGGACATGGAAGATTGGAGCGTCGACCATCTTTGATCACCCGGTCAACACTCCTTGGCATTACAAGCGATTGCTGGAACTCGGTATTGCTTCTTACGATCCTCGAGAAGCCATCGGTCACTGCGAGAACAACCACGCAGTGACCCCAGTGGCCTTTAACGGGTACAAGCCGTATCACACCGGTGGTGTCGGTGCCGGAACTGTCCCTGCCGCCGACAGGACTCGATACGCATGGCCATTGACCAGCCTGGCCCCTTCTTTCAATGCCGCCGATATGGCCAATCTGCCTCAATACACCCAGACCGGCACGCCCGTCGTCTTGGCCAATCCGACACCCAATGCCGAGTATGCTCTAGTTTCGGCCGCGTCGGCTGCTATTCCGACGACTACGGTCGGCGGCGCTCAGGCCGCTTTCGCGAGGGTTGCTGGGTACGTTTGATCTGGTAAAGGCAACCTCATGCGCCATGCTGATCATTATTTTCCTTTGCAGTTGCAACTACCCCGACGAAAACAGCGCAGAGTCTCTCGCCTTGCCCACCTCTGCTTGTGGTGCAGGCCAGACTAGCATTATTGCGGCTCGAAATATCGTTTGGCCGACTGCTGCTCCGACACCTGCTGCTAGATAGAATATCACGCCCTCGACATGCTTCTTACGACGGACAATTATTTTGGGAGACCTGACGACCGTTTGATCACGAGCTAGTCCATGTACAGCGAGTGGGGAACACGATGATCATAATTGTAGTACATGATGTATCAATAACTTGAAGTTGCAATCTGTTTCTTGAACGCCATTCTCATGATGGAGGACAATTACGGATTCCTGTTGCGACTTGTGTCTGCGCACTGGGCACGGCCCGTACCACGCAAGACCCTGGGATGGATACAGCCATGGTGTCCATAGGTACAACGCATACTCGCGAGAATCGACAACCAAGAGCGTGCGCCTAGCTGCCAAGGCGCGGCCTGTTGCTAGCTAGCTGATTGTCCTATAGCCTGTTCAAGCCCACTTGCCCACTACCGACATTGCCATCATTCCCGCCACGACGGCTGCCAATGCGCACACGACGCGGGACGTTTTCGCATGCAAGAGCGATCCCGAGGTAAAGTCGATCGAGAGGAGTTGCGCCGAGGTGTATAACTGCGAGCG